>JAOEGL010000008.1:7003477-7295265 GCA_034509955.1 Urosaurus nigricauda | reverse complement strand
AGGAATATAAGGCACTGAAAAAGAGGAATATAAGACTGAAAAAGAGTATAAAAGAGTGGAAAAGAGGAATATAAGGCACTGAAAAAGAGGGAATATAAGGCACTGAAAAAGAGTATAAAAGAGTGGAAAGGGGGATTATAAAAGGGTGAAAAAGAGGAATATAAGGCACTGAAAAAGAGAAGTATAAAAGAGTGGGAAAGAGGGATATAAAAGGGTGAAAAAGAAATAGAAGGCAATGAAAAAGAGGAATATATAAGACTGAAAAAGGAGTATAAAAGTGGAAAAGGAGTATAAAAGGGTGAAAAAGAGGAATATAAGACATTGAAAAAGAGTATAAAAGAGTGGAAAAGGGGAATATAAGGCACTAAAAAGAGGAATATAAGACACTGAAAAAGGGGAGTATAAAGGGGTGAAAAAGAGGAATATAAGACACTGAAAAAGAGGAGTATAAAAGAGTGGGAAAGAGGGATACAAGACACTGAAAAAGAGTATAAAAGAGTGGGAAAGAGGAATATAAGACACTGAAAAAGAGGAGTATAAAAGAGTGGGAAAGAGGGATATAAAACACTGAATAAGAGGAGTATAAAAGAATAGGAAAGAGGGATATAAGACACTGAAAAAGAGGAGTATAAAAGAGTGGGAAAGGGGGATATAAGACACTGAAAAAGAGGAGTATAAAAGAGTGGGAAAGAGGAATATAAGACACTGAAAAAGAGGAGTATAAAAGAGTGGGAAAGAGGGATATAAGACACTGGAAAAGAGGGGTATAAAAGAGTGGGAAAGAGGAATATAAGGCACTGAAAAAGAGGAGTATAAAAGAGTGGGAAAGAGGGATATAAGACACTGAAAAAGAGGGGTATAAAAGAGTGGGAAGAGGGATACAAGACACTGAAAAAGAGTATAAAAGAGTGGGAAAGAGGAATATAAGACACTGAAAAAGAGGAGTATAAAAGAGTGGAAAGAGGGATATAAAACACTGAATAAGAGGAGTATAAAAGAGTGGGAAAGGGGAATATAAGACACTGAAAAAGAGGAGTATAAAAGAATAGGAAAGAGGGATATAAGACACTGAAAAAGAGGAGTATAAAAGAGTGGGAAAGGGGGATATAAGACACTGAAAAAGAGGAGTATAAAAGAGTGGGAAAGAGGGATATAAGACACTAAAAAAGGGGAGTATAAAAGGGGAATATAAGGCACTGAAAAAGAGGAATATAAGACACTGAATAAGAGGAGTATAAAAGAGTGGGAAAGAGGGATATAAAACACTAAAAAAGAGTATAAAAGATATAAGACACTGAAAAAGAGGAGTATAAAAGAGTGGGAAAGAGGGATATAAAACACTGAAAAAGAGGAGTTTAAAAGAGTGGGAAAGGGGAATATAAGACACTGAAAAAGAGGAGTATAAAAGAGTGGGAAAGAGGGATATAAAACACTGAATAAGAGGAGTATAAAAGAGTGGGAAAGGGGAATATAAGACACTGAAAAAGAGGAGTATAAAAGAGTGGGAAAGAGGGATATAAAACACTGAATAAGAGGAGTATAAAAGAGTGGGAAAGGGGGAATATAAGACACTGAAAAAGAGGAGTATAAAAGAGTGGGAAAGGGGAATATAAGACACTGAAAAAGAGGAGTATAAAAGAGTGGGAAAGAGGGATATAAAACACTGAATAAGAGGAGTATAAAAGAGTGGGAAAGGGGAATATAAGACACTGAAAAAGAGGAGTATAAAAGAGTGGGAAAGAGGGATATAAAACACTGAAAAAGAGGAATATAAAAGGGTGAAAAAGGAATATAAGACAGTTAAAAATAGGAACATAAAAAGGTAAAAAAATATAAAAGTGAAAAGGAATATAACACAGGATGAAAAGGATGAATATAAGGCTAAAAGAATAAAGAAGGGAGGGTGAAAAAGAAAAATATAATTCATTGAAAAAGGGGACATGAAAGGGTGAAAAAATAGACTAAAAAAGAGGAAAATAAAATAGTGAGAAACAGGAATACAAGGAGTTTATCACATGGGAGGAATTTCTCCCAATTTTGAATGAAGCCAATTCGAATTCATGTAACTTAGCTAGTTTAGCGAATTTACATGAAATCTTATTGCGTTTGGAATGCGTTCAGAATGACTTCCCATTCCCTGAAAATGAACCCCCATTACCCAAAATTGTGTGAGATACTTTAATACGCAATTATGTGAAACCTCATGATTGCGTTCGGATTGCCATTGCATTATACCCCCAAATCCTGTCATATGATATACTCCCAAGAGTGAAAAAGAGAAATGTTAAAGATATAGGGTGAAAAAGAGAAATGTAAGACATGGCGAAAAGGAGGAATATAACAGTGAAAAAGAAGAATGTAATACACAGGTGAAAAAGAGGAATACACTCATCCCTCCACATTCACTAGAGCACAGGACCCCCATGAATGTGGAAAAACCACATATAACAAAAAACTCCATGTTTTAACCTGAGAGAACACTATTCTAGGAATCTCTAGGTCCTGAAATGCAACTCTGTGGCCCACATCTGCCAGACATTGAGCATAGAATTGACTGGAAGAGCTACAAATGCCTAGTGGGGTGTTCTCTCGAAGAATCTCTAGGTCCTTCAGTGTCACTTTTAATCGTAGAGTTAACCATAGAGTTATGCTGGAGGACCTAGATATTCCTAGAGAGAACATATTAATAAAATCTGTGAACAATCAAAGCCACAAAAGTCAAATGAACAGTGGGACTGAATCACAGAATCATAAGAGTTGGAAGAAATCGCAAGGGCCATCCAGTCCAACTGCCAGCCATGCAGGATTGCTGCTCAGTAAGGATGCTAAAATGCTAGCAGATCCCAATGAAAGGGCAAAACTTCTCAATACCTTTTTGTAAAATCAGTTTTCTCCCCAAAAGAGAATTGTGTGCTTCCATGTGTCAGCAGAGACCTTGGCAAGGGATCCATATTGCAAATCAGACTTAACAAAGAGATAGAAATTATTAAATGAGTTCAGATCTGCAGGGCCAGATGAACTGCATCCCAGAGTACTAAAGGAACTTGCTGATGTACTTTCTGAACCACTTGTCCTTATTTATGAGAAATCTTGCCAAACAGGCGAAGGACTGGTGAGGCCAGACATTATTCTGGTCTTCAACAGACAGTCAAAACCAGGACATCAAAACCGGGAAATATATTTGAAAAAGTTACAAAGGAGTCTGTTGGCAAGTAAAACCCACTGGGTAACTTTGGGCAAGTTACACACTCGCAACCTCAGAAGATGGCAATGGAAAAACCCTTTCTGAAGAAATATGATTAATCAGCTAACTGATTGAATGTAGAATAGATGGGAATACTGTCAGATGGCTCCACAATTGGTTGGAAATTCACATTCAGATAGTCATTATGAATGGCTGCATTTCACATTGCCCTATGGTTGCCGTAAGTTTTAAAAAAGTGACTCGGAGGCACACAACAACAAAACGACAAAAATGGCAATGCATGAATTATTTGTATGGATTTGTCAAGAACTTCCAAACTAATATTTTTTTGGAATGATTCACTAGGATAGTAGATGGTGGAAATGGCGTAGATGTAATTTATCTGAATTTTAGCAAAGCATTTGAAATAACCCCCCCCCCCATGTTATTTTGATTAGCAAACAGATTAAATGTAGAATAGATGAGAACAGTGTCAGATGGCTCCAAAATTGGTTGGAAAACCACGTTCAAAGGGTCATCATCAATGCCTGCACTTCCAACTGGAAGGGAAGTCTTGAGTGGAGTGCTTTTGTCATACTGGACTCTTTCACACGGGAGGAATTTCTCCCAACTTCAAATGGAGCCAATGCAAATTCACGTGAATTCGCTAGTTTAGCGAATTCACGTGAATCCCCATTGCGTTCGGAAGGCGTTCAGAATGACTTCCCATTACCCGAAAATAACCCCCTCTTGCCCGAAATTGCATGAGAAGCTTTAATTCGCAATAACGTAAAACCCCATGATTGCATTCGGAGTGACTTCCTCTTGCCCGAAATTGCGTGAGAAGCTTTAATTCACAATAACGTCAAACCCCATGATTGCATTCGGAGTGACTTCCCTTTTGCCCGAAATTGTGTGTGAAGCTTTAATTTGCAATAACGTCAAACCCCATGATTGCGTTCGGATTGACATTAAATTATACTTCCAATTTCTGACGTCTGAAAGAAAGTTTTAGTTCAGAAATCCAAATTTCAATGCGAAAACAGAAAGCTTTATTCAGAAACTGAAGTAGTTCACAGCATGCCAATGTTGTTAGGACTAAAGCAATTTCAGTTATACAATATGTTAAAAGCACAAAGCAACTCAGACCTTTCCACACACCTTAACCTCAGCCATTCCTAAACCAAAAGTGTTCCCCTTCCCAGGACAGCCCCATGGTTTCTTACTTTACAGTGCCTTCACACCTGGTGTTACCCAACAACATAACAGATAAACAATCTTCCCACCCAGCAACACCAGAGCTATGACATCTATTAATGCAAAGTAAAGGAGATACAGCATAAATGACAAACAAGTGTGGTAGGAAAACTCAGAAGGACTTTGATCCTGACAGCCGCAGGGTTCTGTTCTGGGGCCAACAATTCAATATTTTTTATCAATAACTTAGATGACGGGTTAGATGAGATCTTTGTCAAGTTTGCAGATAATACAAAAACTGGGAGGGACAGCTAACACATTGCAAGATAGGAACATAATTTAAAGGTGGAGAGATTTTATAGCAACTTTGAGACTAACTGAAAGAAAGAAGTTGGCAGTATGAGCTTTCGTAGACTTAAGTCTACTTCCTCAGATGTATTTGATCCAAATGCATCTGAGGAAATAGACTTAAGTCTACGAAAGCTCACACCGCCAACTTCTTTCTTTCAGTTAGTCTCAAAGGTGCTACAAGATCTCTCTATATACAGATTCCATAGACTAACACAGCTATATCTTTGGATAATTTAAAGGGACCTTGATAAACTAGAAAACAGCTGAAATTAATAGAATGAAATGCAGCAAATGCAAAATTTGACATTTTGGTGTAGTGGTTTGAGTGTTGGACTACAACTCTGGAGAACAGGGTTTGAATCCCCGCTCAGCCATCTAAGCCTGCTGGGTGAGAATCACACTCTCTCAGCCTCAGATGGCAATTGCAAACCTTCGCTGAAGAAACATGCAAGAAAATCCCATCCTAGAGTTGCTTTAGGGTTATCATAAGTCAGAAATGACTCGCAGGCACAATAATGGTTTCCTCTGAAACCATTATTTCTTGTGCAGATTTTTTTTTGGACAAGGAAACCTATTTTCTGCATAGTAAATGCTGTAATGGGGGGACTTATTCCATGAAAAATATGCACAGGGTTGATTTGCATAGAAAACAGCATTTTCTGTATAGGAAACACCTTTTTCTGCTCAGGAAATGCTTCTCCCTCTGTAGAAAATGCTATTTTCGGTAACAATACCACCACTTGCAAATTTTGTGCGGAATAAACCATGATAAAATTACTCATCTCTCTGTCTGGGAAGAAACTTTGTGAAGAATTACATGCCTGAAATCTGAACCCAGGACCTTTCACATGCAAAACTTATGTTGCAGCCCTTCCCCTCTTTGCAGCATGAATATGAAAATCTCTCTCTCTCTGTGTTTCTTGTGTGTGTGTTTGTGCGCGTGTGTAAATAATCCCTCTGAGTTTAGAATATCTGGATAGGCTAAACTGAATAAAACTGTATCATACTTTCGAAAAGACTCAGAAAGCAAGATTATAAAGCTCACATTCGTAGCACTTGCGGTTTCTTTAAAAAAATGTAAAGCTTAATTCTTAGAGATTAAAAGAAATACAGTAAGCAGAGGAGGATGGAAAAGGGTGGGAGTAACTAATTCGGTCTCCTTAGTTACATTCTTAAGTTCTATACTTTCCCTTTCAGCTCGACTGTTTCTCGTGGAACAAAAGAGTTATTTTAAATACCTTCTGAAAATAGAGAATTTAAGAGATTAGCAACAGCATCTTGGTCATGAGGGTTTCTTTGGAGCTGAGCTGAGCAGAAAGAGCTTCTTAGTCTAATGGCCATAATGAAGTGTTTTGAAGAAGTTAGAGAATGCCTGGAACCTGGTGTTTTTCCTGTCATTGTGTCCCCGTTCAGTCAGGTACTTTCCACTCATGGACCCTGGAATTGAGGAGAAGGCAAAGAGGCTGGAGCCCACCGACCCCGACTAGCCTGCAGCTCCCTGGAATGGTTTCGCAAAATTAGACCAGGTGCCAATGTGCCACCTTGCGTATTACGAATCAGAAGTGTATGGAATGATCAAGCATTAAGAGAGGAAGAGAACGACCAAAATGGTGGAGGGTCTGGAAACCATGCCTTATGAGGAGAGACTTAGGGAGCTGGGAATGTTTAGCCTGAAGAAGAGAAGGTTAAGAGGTGATGTGATAACCCTGTTTAAATATTTGAAGGGATATCATATTGAGGATGCGTCATGGCCAGCCAAGAGGTGGAATCGGAGGATGAGGAGGAGGGTATGGCTCCTCAGGTGCAAGAGGAGTTGGAGGCTAGACCAGGTCCTAGTTTTACCCTGTCAGATCCCAGCCCTGACATTTCAGCCCCAGGAGTGGAGGTTCAGCCAGGGCCCTAGCACTGTGGAGTTCCCTTCAGAGGCTCAGGAGCTGAGTGTGGCCTCTAAGGAAGAACCAACCTTGAAGGTCCCTTCCTTTAAGGAAAGGATTGCTGAGAGTGCTTGCGTGCGTCAATCCCGCAGCCTTGCAGAAAAGCAATCTGCAGATAAGTCACAGCTGGCAACAGGGAGGGGGTCTCCTATTTAACCACCTGTGGGACGCCATCCCTTTGCCAGAACGTATTGCAAGATCCTTTGGTGTGATGGCTTGCCGGCACTGGCTCCGTGTTTCTTGAACTCTTGTTTGCCTTGACCCTACGACTTTGGAACGAACTGGACTACTGTTGCCTTCTCTTTGCCCTGACCTTGGACTGGACTGATTTCTGTGACTTCTCCAATCCTGACTCTGGCTTCGGCTTCTGGTTACCCTTTTGGACAATACTAAGATCTGTAGACTTTCTCCCAGCTGCAGAGCTAGTTCCTTGCTGAGCCTTCTTATCGGTGTGTGTTTGTGCGTGATGGCCGCAGTCCAGGACAGGATGGAACAAGCTTGTTTCCTGCTGCTTCAGAGAATAGGACCCGGAACAATGGATGCAAGCTACCGGAAAAGAGATTCCACCTCAACGTTAGGAGGAACTTCCTAATAGTGAGCTGTTCAATAGTGGAACAATTAGAATAATAGAATCATAGAATTGGAATAGACCCCAACGGTCATCCAGTCCAACCCCCTGCCATGCAGGAACTTACAATCAAAGCACCCCCTACAGATGGCCACTCAGCCTCTGCTTAAAGACCTCCAAGGAAGGAGACTCCACCACTCTCCGGGGGGAAATGTGTTCCACTGTCAAACAGCTCTCAGTCTCTTTTCCTGTAGCTTGCATCCATTGTTCTGTGTTCTGGAGCAGCAGAAAACAAGCTCAATGTGACACTCCTTCAAATTCTTAAACAGGGCTGTCATATCACCCTTTAACCTTCCAGGGTCTCCAGACAATGGATCATTAATTAAATGGACACCCTGTAGGCCTTGCCATCCAGGAAGAGAACAATACACAAATTAACATGCAAATCACCTCCTCTCAACCAACAGTATCACACACATACCCCACTCTTTTCCATGCCAGTATTCTCTAAAGATACCAGCCACAGCTGCTGGCGAAATGTCAGGGATAAACTCTTCTAGGCCATGGCTTCATAGCCCCCCCCAAAACCCCCAACAAATTTTTTGTTTCCTTTTTTGGAAGTTTTTAAGCAGAGGCTAGGTGGCCATCTGTCAGGTGTGTGCTCTGAATGTGTATTCCTGCATGGCAGAATAGGGTTGGGCTGGATGGTCCTTGTGGTCTCTCCCAACTATATGATTCTATGAACTCCTTAGACCAGCTGGTGATGCAGTGGTTAAAATGCCAGTACTGCAGTCACAAGGTTGTGAGTTCGATCCCAGGGCTCCAAGGTTGACTCAGCCTTGCATCCTTTCGTAGGTTGGTAAAATGAGGAACCCAGCTTGTTGGGGGCAATTGGCTTACAGATTGTAAGCCGCTTAGGGAGTGCTGAGTTCACTATGGAGTTTATCATACCACGGAAATTAGAAGTATAATCTAATGGCAATCCGAACGCAATCATGGGGTTTTACGTTATTGCGAATTAAATCATCTCACGCAATTTCGGGCAAAAGTGAAATCAATTCGAATGCAATCATGGGTTTAACGTTATTGCGTATTAAATCATCTCACGCAATTTCGGGCAATGGGCGGTCATTTTCGGCTAATACAAAGTCATTCCGAACGCAATGGGATTTCACGTGAATTCGCTTAGACTAGTGAATTCACGTGAATTTGAATCAACTTCTATCGAAGTAAAGAGAAATTCCTCCCGTCTGATAAACTCCTATGAAGCGGTATAGAAATGTAAATGCTATTACTAAATGCTATTCTTTGATAATCTGTGACTGACCTGGGCTGACTCCTTGTATTATAACCCCTGCTTCCCAGGACGCTTGCTGACCGTAGGACAGAACACCAACTAGCCATGCCCTTGTACAGAATACTGTATTCCATCTCATTCATGCTTCCACTCTTCCCTCCTAGGTTTGTATTCACTTTCACCATCAGATAGTCAGCATTGTGTAACCACTGAAAGTGCTCCAAGCTCAGCGGATTGCTCTAAAGGTTTCCTTTCCCTTGGATTAGCTCCCTTGATTAATTTATGTGCTTGCTTGTTTATGGAACTTCTGCAAGAGGGTTGGGGGTGGGAATGACTCTCCAGGCCTGCTGATACCTTTGAATTGGCACATAAGTTGTGTTGCTTTGCCACATACGATAATTACTTCACTATTAGTATATGCCAGCCTTTTCTCCAGTCTGGATTCGTCAAGATGTTTAGAATACAGCCCCCATCAGTGCGGCCAACCTGGTTTATGGCACCTTCAGGGACCCAGGATGTGAAAGGCTTCGCCTCCAGAGGTCAAATATAGGATTTCCATACCATGATTTTATTCTTTTTTACTTTAAAAAACCAGTAACATAATGGTGCTTCTTCCTGAGTAACTGTTTAGAATGTGGGGGCAATAAAGCAGACTTGCAATCAAGATGGAAAGAAACAGTATTGCCCAGAGCTTGGAAAAGTTAGGTCTTTGGCCTACGACTTCCCAGATTCCCATACTCTCCAACTGTTGCAATTGGACTAGGACAGTCCCAGTTTATTTTTGATGACCCCATTTGTGTCAGTTGCTTCCACTGTCAAACAGCTCTTGCTGTCAGGACGTTCCTCCTAATGTTGAGTTGGAATCTCTTTTCCAGTAGTTTGCATCCATTGTTCTGTGTTCTAGTCTCTGTAGTAGCAGAAAACAAGCTTGCTCCTTCCTCAATGTGACATCTCTTCAAATATTTAAACAGGGCTATCATATCATCTCTTAACCTTCTCTTCTCCAGTCTAAACATCCCCAGCTTCCTAAGTTACTCCTCTTAGGGCATGGTTTCAAGACCCTTCACCATTTTGGTCACACTCTTCTGGACACGCTCAGTTTCTCCACATCCTTTTTGAATTGTGGTGCCCAGAACTGGACACAGTATTCCAGGTGGGGGCTGACTAAGGCAGAATAGAATGGCACTGTTACTTCCCTTTATCTAGACACTATACTTCTATTGATGTAGTCTAAAATTGCATTGGCCTTTTTAGCTGCTGCATCACACTGTTGACTCATGTTCAACTTGTGGTCTACTTGAACTCTTTGTTCCCTTTCACATAGAGTCTCCTTAAGCCAGGAGTCCCCCATCCTATATCTATGCATTTCATTTTTTTCTGCCAAAGTGCAGTACCTTACATTTCTCACTGTTGAAACGTTTTGTTAGTTTTGGCCCAGCTTTCTAATCTATTCAGGTCATTTTGAATTTTGATCCTCTCCTCTGGGGTATTAGATACTCCTCCTAATTTTTTATCATCTGCAAAATTGATAAGCATGCCCTCTATTCTTTCATCCAAGTCATTAATAAAGGTATTGAATAGCACTGGGCCCAGGACAGGACCTTGTGGCACCCCAACAGTCACTTATTTCCCCCCAACAAGCTGGGTACTCATTTTAGCGAGCTATGGAAAGATGCAAGGCTGAGTGGACCTATATCCCATCTTCTCTTTCTTCCTTCCACTTTCCCCCTTTGCCCTCAGCTTACTTCAACTGCTGCAAACTCATTTCACTGTGCAAAAGTAGTTTGCACTCCAGTAGCTTAGAAAAGGGACAGAGTGGGGCTTTCTAGATTGGCAGGAAAGTGTGACACGAAGTTGCCTTTTCCTTAATGCTTAGCAGCTGCACCGCAGCCTTTAGATGGAGCTGCGCTGTTCCGCAGTTTTTAAAAAAGAAGCTGGGAAAACCAGCACCTTTTTAAAGGCGCTTCTTCTCCCCTAAAACGCAAAAAAAGCGTTTTCATGGCACACTTTCCCTTTTTCTCATCTAAAGGCTAGAGTTTCATGCAGCCATGAACACACTTCTTTTTGCCAATCTAGATCAGGCCAATGTTGGCCTTTCCATTAGACTCAGACAAAAGCAGACTGCTGCATCTTCTCCTGGCTCCCTCTTTTTAATATTGATAATTTTTGCCATGCTGCCCACACTCTGATGTTGCTTGGCCACACTTGTCCTGGTTTTCACCTGTGAAATGTTGTTAGCCATTCCTGTTCAAGGAAGAGTGCTCTTTTTCTACTCCCCTGAGGCATGGGAGTTTATCACATGGGAGGAATTTCTCTCAATTGTGAATGGAGCCAGTTCGCAATTATGTGAATTCACTAGTTTAGTGAATTTACGTGAAATGTGATTTGTTCGGAATGTGTTCATAATGACTTCCCATTTCCCGAAAATGACCCCCTATTGTCCGAAATTGCGTGATATACTCTAATACGCAATTACATGAAACCCCATGATTGCGTTCGGAATGACTTCCCATTGCCTGAAATTGCGTGAGAGATACTCATTTGCAATAACATGAAACCCCATGATTACATTTGGATTGCCATTGCATTATACCCCCAAATTCTGTCGTATGATAAACTCCATGCAGATAGTCTGATGCATCCTGCATGTCTTCCTCTTCCTTTAGGATCCGATTACACTGCCGCTTGGTCTTGCCAACAAGGGAGCCCTGTTCAACTGAGGCCTCTCCACCAAACACCTGTTGCTGGAGAAATGGGATGTTTCCATGCAACAAAACCTACACAAAGCAAAGTTGATGGTGATGGTGAAGATGATTCTCCTTCCAAGCTACCCCTTTAGGGACTAGACAACAAACAGGCGCAGAGGGAAGCAAGCTCATTAGCTAAAACCCTGAACGACGGTCCAGGGGGAGTCATTAAAACTGTTGCTTTTTAAGAGAGGTAATTTATTTTTAAAATTGAGACATCCTCTGGAAAAAGTAAAAGAAACATGACTAGTTCCAGAGGTCCTCTCTTCATCACATAATCTGTACAGAGCAACAGTACAGAGTCTGGCACTTGAATTGTGAACAACGTTCAAAGAACGTTTAAATGAGTATCGGACTATTATATGCAGCTACCTTCTTTGCCGCTGCTCCAGAGGGTAAGACTCAGGTCTTTGGTTCAAATGACAAGAAAGGAAATTTTGGCCTGAAGCGCATGGGCCAAAAGACCTGACTTCTAGCTGCTTTGGTGTTCAGATGATGCGTGACCCCAAAGTGGCTGGAAGGCATTCTGGCGCCGCAATCCGGCACTGCAATCTGGTCCATTGGACCGGATGCAAAAGAAGCTGGAATAATTTGGCTCCTGGGGGCGACCAGCTTGGGACCGTGGCGGTGGCCTGTTTTGGAAGTGGGCCGTGCAGTAGTCATAGTCCCGGTGCAATCGGGCGCACCAGTATGGTGGCGGTCTGTTTGACCCTTATAACTAAATAATAGGAAAAACCTAATATTTAGGTGGTAAGAGCTGTTCGATGGAATGCCTCAGAGGGTATTAGTTGAAGGTTCGAAACAGTGATCGGATAGTCATCTGTCAGGGATAATTTCACAGAGCAGCCAAGAGCCAGACTGGAGAATATTGGGATCAGAAAAGCTTAGGCTTACCAGAGAGGTTAAACACAATGAAAAGGGCTTTTGGGGTTATGTCTGTAGCAAAAAGAAAAACAAGAAAATGATAGGGGCCGCCACTTGACAAAATGCTAAAAGGGGACAGAGAAAAGGGAGAACTACTCAACAGCTTCTTGGCCTTGGTTTTCTCTGAGAAGGAGGACAGTGATCAACCTGGGGGAAAGGGAGCAGATGATAACAGTAGGGGAAAATGCAGCAATGATGTATTACCGGAATACCTGGCTTTGCTAAACGAATTCAGGTCTCCAGGGCCAGATGAACTACATTCAAGGTATTAAAAGAACTGGCAGAAGTAATCTCAGAACCACTGTCAATAAACTTTGAGAACTGCTGGCGAGCAGAAGAGGCGGATGGGAAATGTCCCTATATTCTAGCATAAGAATCATTGGAGTTTATCCTACGGCGGAATTAGGGGGTATAATGCAATGGCAATCCGAACGCAATCATGGGGTTTCACGTTCTTGCGTATGAGTGTATCTCACGCAATTTCGGGCAATGGGAAGTCATTCCGAACGCAATCATGGGGTTTCACGTAATTGCGTATTAGAGTATCTCACGCAATTTCGGGCAATGGGGGGTCATTTTCAGGAAATGGGAAGTCATTCTGAATGCATTCCGAACACAATTAGATTTCATGTAAATTCGCTAAACTAGCAAATGTATGTGAATTCGAATTGGCTCAATTTGAAATTGAGAGAAATTCCTCCCGTGTGATAAACTCCTTTGAGGGAGGACTAGGTGCAAGTGTAGGTAAAAGAACAAAACATTTCCTGAGCAGTGCTAATAGACTTTTATATCGATCTCCCTAATATATCTCAGCCATACATTTCCTTGTCATTTATTACCAAACTAAAGTTGTTTAACTTTGTGACAGAAGAACTTATCTTACTCTTCTTCTCCATCTGATCCCAGACTTTCCTCTTTACCGTCTCAAGGGCTCTCTTGCAAGAAACGCAGGATGCAGTTCACTGTCTTAAGTTGTAATCTTATTTGCAGATAAGCCTATTTACAGTCTAGTCATCCTGTAAATGAGACTGATTAAAAATCCTCAAACCAGATCACTCCTTACCTTAAAAAACAAAGTTTGGAAAATTAATTTTAATTCATTATGTGACTATCTACAACCTCACATAACTTTTTTTTTTATCATTACCACTGCAGTTTTTAAAAAGTATCTTATTATCTTGCTAGTTCATTCCTTGTTGTTTTTAAACATGCTTTTTAATTACTTATAAAGATCCTAGGATTGAGAAAAAAACGTGAAACATGAAAAATGCAGTTCAACATTCTTCTGAAAAATGCTGCTTAAAATTAGAAAGTAACTCTGAAAAATTATTCCAAGGGTTATATCCCCAAATTATTCTCTTTCACTCTGTATGTTGCTTAAGAAATGTAACCTCATTGCACTTCATTATTTATCGTCAGCCCAAGCTAGGAAGGAACAAGTTATAAGCAACCACATGGAGGTAGGAGAGTTAGTAGAAAATGAATAAGGCATTTAGTCACTACTAAACTAATTTATCTAATTCAATTACTTTTACATTCAATGTACAAAATAAGATTTATATTTAAGTGCTATTTAACTTTAAATCTGCATTTAAACCATTATCAGAATAGTTTTTGGTGGGTTTTTCAGGCTATGTGGCCATGTTCTAGAAGAGTTTGTTAATAATAATAATAATAATAATAATAATAATATATATAATATAATAATATATAATATATAATATAATATATATATTATTATATAAATATTATTATTATTAATTATTATTATTATTATTATTATTAATATTCCACTTAATCTCAAGGAATCCAAGCGGACTGCAACAATAAAAACAAGAAAGTACAGTTAAAAGAAAGATGCTTAAAATACCAAACCCCATCCCTCATCCTAATCGTAAAAGCAGTTAACACTAAAAAGAAATTAAATCTAGAAATAGTGTAAGACCATTAATATGTAATCACAATTAAAATAGAAGAAAATATCAATGAGAGTTCCACAGAAAAAAGGTGTGTGTGTGTGAAATGGGAGGAGGTCAATGGGGTGTGTGTGACAACATGAGTTACCACACCAGGCGACACCAACCCTAGTGACGCCACTACTTGGGAGGAAGATGGGATATTCAATCATCCCCTCCAACTGTCACAACTTGGAAGCAAGAGTCCTCTGTTGTCTCGCAGTTTCTCCTCCTTTTCGCCTGTGTTGTCAGTTGACTTCTGTTACTGGAAACGGTTCAAAGTGCAGAAATGGTTTTGCGCACAAGTAGCTTGAGGAGAGGAGCAGAAGCCTCTTGCTCTTCCCAGTAGGCTCAGGCAAAAGCAAACTGCTGGTACCTCTCCTAGCTTGTGTCTTCTTCTTCATTCATGACGTTTTCCACCTTGACCATACATGTTTGGCTCCACGTGTCCCAGTTTTCATCTGTGAAATGCTGGGGGTGGTATGTTAAAACAAACAAATTATCATCAAGGTACCGAAATGTTGATCGAAGGGAAGAGAATGCGGTGATGGCTGCTCTACAAATTGGTATGTTTCCGTTTTATATTTTTGGCATGATCGGAGTGACAAAGGGCCTGGCCATCCCATGATAGTCCTTGGCCATCCCATGATAGTCCTTGGTCATCCCATGATAGTCCTTGGTCATCCCATGATAGTGGGTCCCAGTAAGTGATACCACAGTGTCCTATTGTGTGCCTCTCCTGCTGCTGATATTCAGCCACTGGCAGATCTGTCTCTGAGCATGGCAGAGCTCTCTGACATTTGCTAGCGCTTGTGTTGTGTTATTTATTATTTAGGATGCCCTGCCAGCAGCAGCAAGCTCAGTGGTGACGTCTGTCTACACGTGTGCAAGTATGCGTGTGTGATTTATTCTTTCTCCTTGTCTGAGAGAGCGGCTTGGGTGTGGAAACGTCAAAGAAAAAAGCACGCTCCTCCTTGCCCCGTTATCATTTGTATATTTGTTTTCACACAATCACAGCATCATAGAGTTGGAAGAAACCATAAGGGCCAGCCAGTCCAATCCCCTGCTATGCAGGAACACACAGGAGTTTATCACCCGGGCGGCTAAATCCAGCATTAAAGAGAGATTAAAGCGCATTTAAAGCATCCCACAAATAAAGCGAAAATGGCAAGTAATTGCACGAATGATTATCACGGTCAATTGCGCAAATAAAGAGATAATCTGAAATGCATTGTCGCTGAAATCCACAAATAAAAAGATGTGTGTTAATGCACTAATTTGTGACCACTTTAATAGGGAGTTTTGTGTGATGTCGTGTGAAATCGTTTTGTGTAATTATGTGATTTTTCATAACCCTACAAACTCAGGGTTCTTTGGCTGTGTCTATCAACCTGTGGTGTGGTCCTTCTGTTTTCCTACTTTCTTCACTTGAATTGTGGTTTTTTCTAATGAGCCACATTGTTTCATAATAAAATAATTGGTTAGTTATTTTGATTTGATCTAGCACCCATTTGTTGGTCATTTTGGCAGTCCAGAACCACATTTCCAATGAGTTGATTTTCTTTCCAAACCATACATAGAAATCAGAAAGATTATAGCATGGAGAAATTGGGTTCTGATTTTCCCTGATCCATCTTCACTTTTGAGGATCTTTTTTAGTTTCTTCATAGCTGCCTTTCAATGTCCTAGGACCTTATCAGACGTTAGAAATTGGAAGTATAATCTAATGGCAATCCGACGCAATCATGGGGTTTCATGTTATTGTGAATTAAAGTATCTCACGCAGTTTTGGGCAATGGGGGGGTCATTTTTGGGTAATGGGAAGTCATTCTGAACGCATTCCGAACACAATGGGAATTCACTAAACTAGCAAATTCACGTGAATTCGAATTGGCTCCATTCGAAATAAAGAGAAATTCCTCCCATCTGATAAGGTCCCCAGTCTTCTTCTAATTTCTTGACCATAGTATTGATTGTGATACATGACTGCGCCAACATATAGAGTCTTTGACCTTTTCATTGTCTTCATCCACTTTAAAGTTGTATAAATCATATGTAGCCACTGCTTTTGTTCTCTTAATGGTAAACTGTTATCTGCATTTCCATTTCTTCCTTGACTTTCCTCAATACAGGTTGAGTCTCCTTATCTGTAATACTTTTGGACCAGAAGTGTTTTGGATTTCTGATTTTTTTTCAGATTTTGGAATACTTGATGAGAGTCACGGAAATGGGACCAAAGTCTAAACATGAAATTAATGTATATTTCCTATACACCTTACACACAAAGCCTGAAGGTAATTCGTTACATAATATTTTTAATAATGTTGTGCATGAAACAAAGTTTGTGTATACTGAACCATCAGAAAGCAAAGGTGTCACTATCCCAGCCTCCCATGTGGAGAATTTTGGATTTTGGGCAATTCCAGATTTTGGAATTCTGGAAAAGGATACTCAACCTGTAGTTGTTCCAAGTCTTTGTTGTTTTCTGCTAGTAGTTTGATGTCATCTGCATATCTTAATTTGCTGATGTTCCTGAGTAATTTAAGAAAGTTCAAAAGTGGATATCAAACTGCTCTCAGTTTGACCCCAGCTCCGTAATCCAGTAAATCAAATCATGTTTCTTGGTTGCATTAATATTCATTGTTCCTCCTTGGCTCTCCATCTCTATGCATTTTTTAAACAGATGGCTGATTTCTTTCTTTCACTGGGAAAATGGATGTTCATAAATCAATATTATTGTTTATTTTTATTTATTAAAATATTTATATGGATCAATACAACATAGAGTTGCGTCACAGGGCTGACACTGCCACTGGGAGCTGATTCAAATCCACAGCTCGTTCACACTAATGCTGAATCAATTCTTTGCAACAGACGCAGGGAATTCACTGGATCCAGAAGAAGTGCTTTAAATGGGTTTAGCGCTGGGGGCCCCTCGATACACCATGCCAGGAATTTGGTACAAGTGCGAACAAGGGCCATTTAAACCTATTCAGATCGGTTTGAAAAAATGGTTTATTATTTAGTGGGAATGAGGCCTAAGATTCTATACAATTTATAAAAGTGTAGTACTTTAATTCCACTGTAACCACCAGAACCATATCTATGGAATCCTAGGATTTGTAGTTTGATGAGCCGCTTAAAATTCATTGCTGGACGGCTTTATTGTTTCACTAGACTATAATTTCTAGGGTTCCTTAGGATGGCGCCGTGACACTTAAAGTGGTACCCGACTACTATACCTGTGCAGTGTGGATCCACCTTAAGACAAAACAATTGTTTTTTGGAAGCCACCAACCATTTTAGTTATCAGCAATGCTGATCTTGCGTCAAAGGTCTTGATTCAGTTGTTGGTTTCCAAGCCTTCTGTAGAAACATGGTGGTGAGCCAAAGAGTTTGGAAACGTGTCCTTTTGGATGGCAGCTCCCAGCATCCCCAGCTAGCATTTCCACAGGCCAAACTGGTTGGGAGACCTGGGAGCTGTAGTGCAAAAATAATAGTTTCTAAGCTCTGGTTGTATTACTGCATAGTCCTCTGTTTTCTCCCCAGCTGGGAATGGGAAGGGTTTGGCAATCTTACCGGAGTAAGGCAGTAAGCACTATTGTGGGTGGGGGGTTCATCTTTTATGAAATATTTATTAAATGCAGAGCCAAGAGAGCAACTTCATACCTCTGGGTGCCATCTCGTGGAAAACGAAAGACATTACAGGAGTGTACTGAGCTGTTCCCATGACTACACACACACAATAACCTGGTTCAATGTGCACAAAACATTTCCATAACAGCCCACAGAAACCACATGTGAACACTAAAACCAGCAACTGGAAAACAAAATTCAACAATGAAAAGATCAACAGCAGAAGGCAAACAGCCATGAAAGCAAAATGCTAGTGAAGATGCGCATAGAACGCTAGGGCTGTATCTGTAAAGTGCCACGTAAACGTATGGTGCCACACAAATAAACAACAACAATACCACATATACTTGACTGTAAGTCAACTTCATGTATAAGTCGAGGACAGGTTTTGGGACCAACGTTATGGATTTTGACATGACACGTGGATAAGTCGAGGGTAAACCTAGATGCATGAACAAAGGATCTACAGGATGAAGCAACGGAAAACAATGTAAAAAACTTACAAACTTCCAGCAGGCATGTTTGTGCTCATCTTAAAGATTGGATGAATAAGAGAATAGAGGTGGGTCAGTGATTCCAGGAGAGATTATGCTCTTCCCTTTCGCTGGGTGATGATTCCCTTTTTAAATATAAATAAATAAAAAAAAAAGAATTAAAGTACAATATTTACATTGACCCATGGATAAGTCAACCCAGTTTTATGGGGTCAATTTTTTTGTCTAAAATTTCTAGACTTAGACATGAGTGTATACAGTAATAACGATAACATCTGGTCACCCTGCTGCAGGTTTGGAAGACACTGCTGAGCGAGAGACATAGGCATTTATCAGACAGGAGGAATTTCTCTCAATTGCAAAGGGAGCCAATTCGAATTCACGTGAATTCGCCAGTTTAGCGAATTTACGTGAATTCCCATTGCATTCAGAATGCATTCAGAATGACTTCCCATTACCTGAAAATGACACCCCATGGCCCCAAATTGTGTGAGATGCTTTAATTCGCAATAACGTGAAATCCATGATTGCGTTCAGAATGCAATCTGAACGCAATCATGGGGTTTCACATTATTGAGAATTAAAGCATCTCACGCAATTTCGGGCAAAAGGGAAGTCATTCCGAACGCAATCGTGGGTTTTACATTATTGCGTATTAAAGATTCTCACGCAGTATCGGGCAATGGGAAGTTATTTTAGGGTAATGGGAAGTCATTCCGAATGCAATTGGAATTCACGTACATTCGCTAAACTAGCAAATTCACGTGAATTCGAATTGGCTCCAATTGGATCCATTCAAAATAAAGAGAAATTCCTCCTGTCTGATAAACTCCCTAGTCAGAGTCTGCATCTGTACTGATTTGGATGGGATCCTCAATGACCCGCGTGAAAACTGCATCTCTTGCAGAAGGATGGAGTAGCTCCAGTTTGCATCTAAGCAACATTATCATACAGTGGGCCCCTTGGTATCCACTGCGGTTTGGTTCCAGGACCTGCCGTGGATATCAAAATCCGTGGCTGCTTAAGTCCCATTAAATACAATGGAATAGTAAAATGGTGTCCGTTGGATCAAATGGCAAAAACAAGGTTTGCTTTTGGAATTTGGTGGATGCTTGAATTCATGGATAAAAAAAAATCTATGGATGTCGAGAGCTGACTGTATCAGGGGATCAATACCTGACCTGGACAAAAGACAGACGGTCAAACAGACATTCCAGATGCTGGAGGTGTGCTTCTTCAAAAGCCCCAATGAGCGAACGTTTCTAACCAGCGGAACGAGAAGTGAGCTGGGCCAGAGAGATGTTGCCTGTGAAAAAGAAAAGCTGTGTGCAGAAGGGAATGCTATTTTTAGACTGCTGGCAAGAAGGAAGTCTGCACCTGTGTGTATTCACACACACACACACATACGCACACAGAGGAGCCATCCATTTCTCTCTACAACAACAATTTTATTCCGACACCTCTCTTGGCAGAAATCACAGCGAGGGCATTGCAGTTATTCTGCATGCTTGGGATATGCAGAACAGATGGGAGCTTTGCCAGCAGGAGCAAGCTTTAGACTGCATCTCAGAAGCAATTAAAATAAATAGCAAGAGCAGAAGACCAGCCCACGAGTGCCAGTGTAATACTAAGCAAAACCAAATAACAAACACATGCACACACCTCACACATACAGCCTGCCACCCATCTTGTTGTTTCTAGCATCGAATATGGAAACAACAGTACCCTCCTTCATCACATGGACAAAGCGGAAAAGAACTGGACAGGGGTTTGGTTCCAGAACATCAAACTCCTTGGATGCTCAAGTTCCATCAGTGACGTAGTAACATGGCATCCTTTATATAAAATGGCAAAATCAAGGTTTGCTTTTGGAAATTTATGTCTATTGAAAAATATTATCAAGCTATGGATGGTTAAATTCATGGATACAGAACATGTGGATATGGAGAGCTGGCATCTATGGATTCTTTATCCACAGAGTCATAAAATCATAGAATCGTAGAGTAGGAAGAGACCACAAGGGCCATCCAGTCCAACTCCCTGCCATGCAGGAACATCAAAGCATCCCCATTGACACATGGCCATTGAGCCTCTGTTTAAAGACCTTCAAGGATTTTTTGTTACCTGAGGCCAAGGAGAAAATGAATGGCTGTTGAATCTCACCAGAGTGGCATTAAAATTTGATCTCCACAATGGCACCTGGACAGCATCACCCCTACTCTTTGGGGGAGAAGGCTATCACAGGGGGCACAGTGCAAGTCTTGGGACCCACAACTTTCTCTGCCGCAATTTCATGGCTCCTTTCTGCCCCACAGCAACAGCTACCTGAAACATCTATCTCCCTTTACAGCAATGAGGCACCTGGCTTACTTAGAATCATAGAATCATAGAGTTGGAAAAGACCTTAAGGGCCATTCAGTCCAACCCCACACTGCCATGCAGGAACTCTCAATCAAAGCTGCCCAATTGATGGCTAACTAGTCCCTGTTTAAAGGCCTCCAAAGAAGGAGACTCCACCAGTCTCCAAGGCAGTGTTGTCCACTGTCAAACAGCTCTTAGGAGTTTATCACACGATGGAATTTGGGGATATAATGCAATGGCAATCCGAACGCAATCATGGGGTTTCACGTTATTGCGAATGAGCGCATCTCATGCAATTTCGGGCAAAAGGGAAGTCATTCCGAACACAATCATAGGTTTTATGTTAATGCGTATAAGAGTATCTCCCTTAATTTCGGGCAATGGGGGGGGGGTCATTTTTGGAAAATGGGAAGTCATTTGGAATGCATTCCAAACACAATTAGATTTCACATGAATTTGCTAAACTAGCGAATTTACGTGAATTCGAATTGGGCCCATTCGAAATTGGGAGAAATTCCTCCCGTGTGATAAACTCCTCACTGTCAAGAATTTATTCCTAATGTTGCAATGCATCTCTTTTCCTCAAATGTGAATACATTGTTCTGGGTCCTATTCTCTGGAGTAGCAGAAAACAGGCACACTCCATCCTCAATATGACACCCTTCAAATATTTAAACAGAGCTGTTATATCACCTGTTAACCGTCTCTTCTCCAGGCTAAACACCCAGCTCCCTAAGTCTTTCCTCATAAGGCATGGTTTCCAGACCCTTCACCATTTTGGTCGACCTCCTTTGGACCCGCTCCACTATCCACAAAGAGGGATTTACCATTTCTCCTTCCACTCCTACCTCAAGCTTAGACTCTCCTTCCTACAGCCACTAAGCATGGTTCATCTTCACTGCAGTGTTTTGAAGAATTTTTGCCTTCACATTTAAAACCCCCCCAACATATATACATTTTCAGACTTTTGCAAACCTCACTCAAGGCATCTTCCTGCATAGTTCAGAAAGAGAGAGAGAAAGAAGAGAAGACCCAGGACAAATGAAGGTGGCCTGCCCCCTCCCTTTTACTTACTTACATACCAAGGATGGAAATCCAGTATCCTCCAAGAATCCTTTTGCGTGGCACCAGCTTCCCGCTCGCTTCTCCCCTCCAGGATTTTCTGGCTGAAAAGTGGGAGAGGGAATGGCAGGGGGTTGGACTGGATGGCCCTTGTGGTCTCTTCCAACTCTATGATTCTATGATTCTATGAATGAGAATTACTGGACTCTTTCAGACGTGGGAAATTGGAAGTATAATCCAAGGGCAATCCGAATGCAATCATGGGGTTTCACGTTATTGCGAATTAAAGCTTCTCACGCAATTTCGGGCAAAAGGGAAGTCATTCCGAATGGGGATTCACGGGAATTCATTAAACAAGCGAATTCATGTGAATTCACATTGGCTGCATTCGAAGTTGGGAGAAATTCCTCCAGTGTGAAAGAGTCCACTGCTATGAGAAGACTTCGGGAGAGATGCATCCCTCCATGCGCCTCTTTTCCTCAACTGGAGGTGAAATGGCAAGCCCTTTCTTTTGCCATTGTTGTTTGTTCATTCTCCACATATGTGATGGGGCACCAAACAAGCTGCCCCCCAAAGCTTGCTTACCCTTCACGTATACCATCTGGGGTATTAGCTATTCCTCCTAAATTGGTGCCATCTACAAATTTGATAAGCATGCCCCCTATTCTGTCATCCAAGTCATTGATAAAGATGGTGAATGGCACTGGGCCTAGGAGAGGACCCTGCGGCACCCCACTGGTCACTTCTCTCCAGGATGAAGAGGAGCCATTGCTGAGCACCCTTTGGGTTTGGCCAGTCAACCTATTACAAATCCATTTAACAGTTGCATTGTCTAACCCACATTTTACAAGCTTGTTTGCTCAGGAGTTGGACTTTATGGCCTCTTCCAACTCTATGATTCTATGACTGCAATGGGATTGCTGTGTTCTATTTTTCCACATGAATGATCCACAGAGCCAAAACTGCAGGTACCTCTGAGCAAAAGCGACCCTATTAGCTGTTTGCATTCCTGCCCAGTGTGCATCCTCAGCATTTTTTCCCCTTAGACCAAGCACGGGTAAGCTATGCGGCTGCTCATCGCTAATAGCTTGCAATCCCCTTGACAATATTCTAAATACATTTGCCCTCTGACAGCTCCCCTTATTCGGTGTGCAGTTCGAAAAGACTTTGCTCTTGGGGACTGCTAACTGCTTGGCATGATGAGAAATCCTTAAGGGACAACAACAGGTGCTCGGTTGCAAACCATATCATTTTGTGCCCTCCCTTAAATCATAGGGGAGACCATTCCCCATAGATTCAAGACACTTTCTGCAGACGGGAGTCAAGAGGACAAGAGCCATGTTTTAAATATGTACAGACGGCCCTCCATATCCACGGATTCTTTGGAGTTTATCACATGGGAGGAATTTCTCTCAATTGCGAATGGAGCCAATTCAAATTCACGTAAATTCGCTAGTTTAGTGAATTTACGTGAAATCTGATTGCGTTCGGAATGCGTTCAGAATGACTTCCCATTTCCCCAAAATGACCCTTCATCACTTGAAATTGCGTGAGATACTCTAATGCACAATTATGTGAAACCCCATGATTGCGTTCGGAATGACTTCCCATTGCCCGAAATTGCATGAGATACACTCATTCGCAATAACGTGAAACCCCATGATTGCATTCGGATTGCCATTGCATTATATCCCCAAATTCCATCATATGATAAACTTCAAAATCAATGGATTCAAGACGTGACTTGAAAATATTTTTAGAAATGTATAAATTTCAAAAACCAAACCTCGATTTTGCAATTTTATATTAGGGACAACATCTCACTGTGCAATTGTATTTAATGGGACCTGAGCATTCACAGATTTCAGTATCCATGGTGTCTTGGAACCAAATCTCAATGGATTTCAAGAGTCCATTGTATCAGTTTGTTACAGTACAATTTTCCATTTCCTTCAACTATATCCAGATTTTGCAGCAACAGTCCCAATCAATCCTCTGTCATCCCACTTTTTAGCTGCTTCTAAAATGTCCTCGTTTCTTTCGCCTCCTCCCACTTTCCCATTTTGTCCTTGGCTTCCTTCCATTGCTGCAAACTGAGTTCAAAGAGCAAAAACAGTTTTCAGTCAATTAATTCACCCATGGAGAGGGGCAGAATCTTACCCTTCCCAGCAAGCTCAAGGAAAAAGAAACCGCTGAAGCCTCTCAGAGGAGTTTATCAGATGACGGAAATTGGAAGTATAATCTAATGGCGATTCAAACGCAATCATGGGGTTTCACGTTATTGCATATTAAAGTATCTCATGCAATTTCGGGCAAAAGGGAAGTCATTCCAAACGCAATCACGGGTTTTAGGTTATTGCGTATTAAAGCACCTCACGCAATTTCGGGAAGTGGGCAGTCATTTTCGGGTAATGGGAAGTCATTTTGAATGCATTCCGAATGCAATTGAAATTCACGTAAATTCACTAAACTAGTGAATTCTCGTGAATTCGAATTGGCTCCAATTGGCTCCATTCAAAATAAAGAAAAATTCCTCCCATCTGATAAATTTCAGAGCTTTTAAGTTCTTCATCATTGATAACTTTCCCCATCTTGACCACACTATGATGTTGCTTGGCAATGGCATCACTAGGGGCAGTGTCACCTGGTGCAGTAACTCATGGTGTCACCCCCCCCCATTGACTTCCTCCCATACCACAACATACCGAAGTGTTAGTAATGTTTTTTGTACTAATGTTACTCACAAATTCTAATTCCTGCCTATCACTGAATGTAATCGCAATATTTGTGACAAAAACAAATTTAAAATTATTCCTTTAAATTAAAAATATCTTATGCATTGTTTAAATGTATTTACATGTACATTATTTCATGTGGTTAAAGTTAAAATTTGGTAAGATGTGATGTTTTTTCATGAATTTTAAAAAAAGAATAAAATTTTTTAATTTTAATTAAATGAAATAGAATTATTAAATCCTAGAGTTGGAAAGACCACAAGGTCCATCCAGTCCAGCCCCCTTCTGCCACACAGGAATTCACAATCAAAGCATCCCTGACAGATGGCCATCCAGCCTCTGTTTAAAAAACATCCAAAGAGGGCAACTCCACCACTCTCCAAAGTGAGAGTGTCTTCCACTGTCAAACAGCTCTTCCTCCTAATGTTTAGGTGGAGTCTCTTTTCCTGGAGCTTGCATCCATTGCTCTGGGTCCTGTTCTCTGGAACAGCAGAAAACAAGCTTCTCCCTCCTCATTATGACACCCCTTCAAATATTTAGACAGGGCTATCATATCACCGCTTAACCTTCTCTTCTCCAGGCTAAACATCCCCAGTTCCCTAAGTCGCTGCTCATAAGGCATGGTTTCCAGACCCTTCACCATCTTAGTTCCTCTCCTTTGGGCACACTTCAGTTTCTCCACATCCTTTTTGAACTGTGGTGCCCAGAACTGGACACAGTATTCCAGGTGGGGCCTGACCAAAGCAGAATAGAGTGGCACTATTACTCCCCTTGATCTAGACACTGTACCTCTATTGATGCATCCTATTAAAAAAAAAACCTGGGTCCTCTCCTTTCTTTTTGCACTGAACCATGCCCCATTCACGCCATCTCTTTAGCGATGTAAAGGGATGCAGGTGAACACCACAATCCATTTCCACTCAAAAGCAGATATATTGTTAAAGCACCACATTCAAAAACACTTTTTGGGCTCGGTCATATGCTGATTTGGGATGCTCTTCATCCAGAAAACTGGACAGGGTTTCCTACGACTTCCCCTCTGGTATACAGCAAATAAACGTACCTGGAAGTAAGTCAAATTGAATTCCGCAAGCCAAGCATGCATAGGGCTGCGCTGTGCTATTTTCTGCTCACATGTACAGCACTATGACGTATATCCTAGTCATGTGGAAATAAGTGGATGGAAAAGCTTTCCCTACCTCCAAGGGTTCTTTTTTATGACAAAGGGATTAGAGAAACATTCAGTTCAGATGATGCAGCAAGAAAATAGCTGCTGTTTTAAAACAAAGACAGAGTGAAGCTGGGGGTGGGAGGCAGATATTATAGAAGGGGTTGATTGTAGGGCTCTTATTCCCCCATTTCTTCCAGGGACTCTGCCTGCATTCATAACATTTGAATTGTTTTTTCTTTTAGATTTTTGCCAGTAAAATAACTTTCAGCCTTGCGTATTTTGTCACTGACAGCAAAGTCTCATGTAGTGACTGTTCAGGTGGTCTACTTTATTTTAAAGTAAAGTCTATCAGTCAAAACCATGTTGGTAATTTATGCACACATAACCTAGGGATAGATGTGCATATTCTTATTAAATGTCTTGCATAAGAAGGTATGCAGTACCCCCTTGCACAATGCCCCACACCCCGTGCAAGGAAAGATAGCATTTAGTGGATATTAAGTGGCCTCCCCTAGAGAGAACCATTAAGTGGCTGGGGCAAGATGCCCACATACCATCCAGATACAGTACAGCTGGGAGAAAAGAGTAACCATCACTTCTGAATCTCCAGTACAGAATCATAGAGTTGGAAGAGACCCCAAGGGCCATCCAGTCCGACCCTATTCTACCATGCAGGAACTCCCAATCAAAGCATCCCCAACAGATGGCCATCCAGCCTCTGTTTAAAGACCTCCAAGGAAGGTGACTCCACCACTCTCCAAGGGAATGTCTTCCACTGTCAAACAGCTCTTCCTGTTAGGACATTCCTCCTAATGTTGAGGTAGAGTCTCTTTTCCTGTACTTTGCATCCATTGTTCCGGGTTCTGTTCTCTGGAGCAGCTGAAAAAAAGCTTGTTCCATCCCCAATGTGACATGTCATATCCCTCTTAATAATCTCTTCTCCAGGCTTAACATCCCCAGCTCCCTAAGTCTCTCCTCATAGGTCATGGTTTCCAGATCCTTCACCATTTTGATCACCCTTCTCTGGACACGCTGCAGCTTCTCAACATCCTTTTTGAATTGTGGTACCCAGAAATGGACACAGTATTCCAGATGGGGCCATACAATGTAGGCCATACCCTGGAGAAGATCACCCTGTCTCCAAATCACCCTCAGAATCTGTCACCCTTTGTTAAATATCTTGTTTTCCCTTCTTTTGTCCTCCAAGATGGTGACTGGAAGCCATGATGTCACTTTGAGGTGCCATATTGAGGGAGAAATAAATGAAAGCGGGATATTGTGTGTGCTTTGAGCTCAAGGAACCAACCATCTTAATAAAATTCCCTTGTATTTGAAAATTGCTTAGGGTCAGAGCATCAGCTTTGTATGTAGATGTTCCCTGGTTACATCACTTTGATCCTGCAGTTGGAAGGATCCAGTGGGAGACATTGGTGGATTCATCCCTGTCAGAGACCTTGGAGATCCACTGAAAGTTGAAACAGACCTTGGAAAGATTACTTTTGAATTTAGTTGTGTTGTGGGACCTCAAGTCATTTCTGTCTTATGATGGCCCTAAGGTTGAGCAGGGATTTGAACCTTGAATAAGTCCTGGGAGTTTATCGCACTGGGGCTTATTTTGGCATTAAAGATAAAGTGCATTTAAAGCATCCCACAAATGAAGCAGAAATGGTGAGTAACTGCATGAATGATTATCACACGCAATTGCGCAAATAAAGCGATATCGGAAATGCACTGTCTCCGGAATCCCCAAAGTAAAAAGATGCACATTAATGCTTCTTTGTGACCACTTTAATGGCGAGTTTTGTGTGATGTTGTGTGAAATCATTACGCATAATCGATCCGTAGGGAGAGGCGGGAGATATAAATAAATTTTTTATTATTATTATTATTATTATTATTATACAATTTTTTTCTGGGATATTCACGGGATAAACTCCCGATCTCCTTTGTGTGATAAACTCCCTCATCTAGTCTAACATTCAAATCTCTATAACACGTTGCCTTCTGAACTACAACTCCCGGAATATCCCACCCAGCATATGGTTGTCATCCAAAAAAGTAGCTTTTTATGGTAATATAGACAAATTATAGTAGGCAGCCAAAGTGAAAGCAGAGAGGGCTAGCAGAGCAAAAGGTCTGACCCGAGTGGAAGCGATTCATTCTGGATGAAGGGTGTGTTATTTATCAGTGAAATATCTTAGGTTGGTCCTTTGGAGGTAAGAACTCTCCAAAAATAAGGCGCTCCAATTTTGTTTCCATAAAAGGTTGCCAAGATTCTTGTTCCCCCCCGGGGTTTTCTTAAGTGCTGAGCACTCTCTTTCCAGCTGTAAAAGAGAGAGTCTCCACTGTCTTTCCTATCCTTTCACTCTACTCTGCCACCAACAAGCCCAAGGGTCTTTTCTCACAGCCGCCTGAGCCCCCCAAGAAAATGGTGAGTCCTCATTTGCTCTGACTTGCTATTCTTTGAGAGCTCCTTCTCTTACTCCCATTGTAGACAGATGAGCGGATCAAGTCTCTGCGGGTTTTGCATAGGTTCAGGCCTAGCGTTCCGCTGTCCAATTTCTGGATCAATCTGCAATAAATTTTTATAAAGAGCCGCAGGAAAATTTCATTCAAATATGTGTTTTTAAATACTTTCTCCGAGCTAGTTTTGCATGAATTTCATTCTAACGTACTCCGCTTTGTACATATGTATGTTTGTACACATTTTGTTTTGCAAATATTTCTTCATGTACATTTTGTATATCATAGAATCGTAGAGTTGGAAGAGATCACAAGGGCCATTCAGTCTAACCCTCAGCCATGCAAGAGGGATGGATAGATAGATATAAGTACATCCATCCATGTACGTATGGATATGTATGTATAATCTCACACAATTTGGCAAAAAATGCCAAAAAGATAACCTGACATTTGGTTCTGTGCATTGTTCCAGGAAGTGTAGATCAGATCATTTTACTTAAAAATATAAGACAAACTTCTCCAATATTTCTTTTCAACTTGATGAGGAGCTTTGTTCAAGATATACTTCGGGCTTCATCTTGAATGTTATTATTATTTTTTTATCTTGATGTGTATATTTTTCTAGTATTTTTTTCATTTTCGGACATCTCCACCAGACATGAAACCATGACCCTATTGCATCTTGGCTTTCCCAACATTTATTGTTATTTGTATTGTATATTTGTGCTTTTTTCTGAGGCGTTAAATACCGTCTTTGGGTCAAGTTATTGAATTTTGTAAAAACAGAGTGAAAATGGAGTAGGAACGGAAGAGTAAGAAAGATGCACAGATTGATAAGATTTGTACAATAAGCAAACAGTTAAGATATAAAGATGCTGTAGTTTGAAATAAGATCTTGAGATAATATAGATATATATACACAGCAAAAGAAGACTATAAGTATTGAAAATAAAAAAGAAGGACCATGAGGTCAGAGGAACTCAGGAAAGGCAAGTGGGATAAAATTTCTGTAAGATGTAAAAAATGAATTTATTAATTTTTGTATATGTGATATAAGAAAAAAGTTGTAAAAAAAGAAATATATATATAAGACAAACAAAATCCAGGAGCATCCCTAGCACCAATCAAGTGTGGACAGGAAAAGACTTTTCCTTGGCATTTATCATACGACGGAATTTGGGGGTATAATGCAATGGCAATCCGAACGCAATCATGGGGTTTCACGTACTTGCAAATGATATATCTCACGCAATTTTGGGCAATGGGAAGTCATTCCGAACGCAATCACAGGGTTTCACGTAATTGCGTATTAGAGTATCTCACGCAATTTCGGGCAATGGGGGGTCATTTTCGGGAAATGGGAAGTCATTCTGAACGCATTCCAAACGCAATCAGATTTCACGTAAATTTGCTAAACTAGCGAATTAACGTGAATTCGAATTGGCTCCATCTGAAATTGGGAGAAATTGCTCCCGTGTGATAAACTCCCTCCTCTTGTTGTTGTTGTTGTTGTTGCTGCTGAATGTGTTTGAGTTGTTTCTAACTTATGGTGACTTTATCACCAGGTTTTCTCAGCAAAGCTTTCTTCTGAAGGAGTTTGCCATTGCCTTCCTTTCATGCTGAGAGAATATAGTTTGCTCAGGATAACTCAGTGGGATTCTCTCGTCATAGTTATGGTTGATGATGCAGGACCTCGGGCAAGATTTGTAGCAGGCCTTTATTTTATAAAGCCGATATTCCAGCTGCTCAAATTTCTCCAGGCTAAAATGAAAAAGAAACCAGGCACATGCAAACCATTCTTGCTTCTTGCTTCTTCTTGTCATATGCTTTCAAGTTATTTCCGACTTCTAGCGAATTTTTTTCAGAGTGGGTTTGCCACTGCCATCTTCTGAGGCTGAGAGATTGTGGCTTGCCCAAGTTCAACCAATGGGTTAAGCAGGGATTCAAACCCAAGCTCAAACCACTGCACCGCACTGTCCAAAGCTCAAACCATCGCACTATGCCTGAATATACCCAGATCCAAACCACACCTTTCAAGAGCTAAGAACAGAAAACACTGAGCCTGGATGGACAAACCTATCAATTTCAGTTTCTCCCATATTCTAATGATTGAAATCTCAAATTCTTTATATCCCACATATGAATCCCCTCCCCACATTTTTAAAAACTAGCAAGCAGAATCCATTCCTTTCCCTAGCAAGAAGGATTCTGAGCTGGGCAACACTTCCCTCTACTGACATGTTTTATAACTTTTGTATTAAATGAGATTTTAGCTGTACGGTCAGACCTCCGTATCTAGATTCTTTATGCATGCATTCAACCATCCACAGCTTGAAACTATTCAAAAAACATAAATTCCAAAAAGCAAACTTTGACTTTGCCATTTTATATAAGGGACACCATTTTACTTTGCCATTGTATTTAATGGGACTTCAGCATCCATGGATTGTGCTATATACATGGGGTCCTGGAAACAAACCCCAGCCCACTGTATTTTGTTTTTAATTTGCTGTAAGCCATCCTGGGCCCTGAGGCAGGAGAAAGGCGGATTAAATGCGGTTGTGCATTTGGTTGCGCTTGCACATTCAACGTAAGGGGCATGGAACACAATCAACATGTCACCCAAACAGTGAGTTAGGGAGCTGGGTATGTTTAGCATGGCGAAGAGAAGGTTAAGAGGTGAACCATATTTAATTTGAAAGATGTGATATTGAGGATGGAGCAATTGTTTTCTGCTGCTCCAGGGGTTAGAACATGGAGCAAGGGCTTGAAACTACAGGAAAAAAGATTTGACCTATAGATTAAGATGAACTTCTTGGTGGTAAGAGCTGCTCAACAGTTGAATACGTTGCTCTGGAGTGTAGTGTAGTCACCTTCTTTGGAGGCTTTTAAACAGAGGCCGGATGGCTATCTGTCAGCAGCGTTTTGATTATATCTGCATGGCCCTTGTGATCTCTTCCAACTGATTCTATGATTCAATTCCTTTGAACGAGGAAACTTATGCTACTCATTTTTGATATGGTTTTCTCTGAACCTGCTTTCAGTCTTGGTGTTAGCTGCCTTGAATTCCAGTTCTGGGACAAATCTGGAGTAAAATGTACAGTTGGCCCTCCTTATCCACGGATTTTTTTAATCCACAGATTTGAGCGCACATGGCTTGAAAATATTCCCCAAAAGTATAAATTCCAAATAGCAAACCTTGATTTCCCATTTTATATATGGGACACCATTTTCTTGTGCCATTATATTTAATGGAACTTGAGCATACCTGGATTTTTTTATCCACGGAGGGTCCTGGAACCAAACCCCAGTGGATAACAAGGGCCCACTGTATAAATAATAGTGGGAAGTCATGATGGCATGAGCATTGGTCATGTCTCCATGCACCACTCTGCCCTAGAAAACAAAATATGTCCCTTCACTTATAGTGACTTCATTAATTTCATAATGTTTCCTTTAGTCAAGCAGTACACATAGGTGGCTTGCTATGATGTTCCTCTGAAATGGAGGATTCAGCACCTGGCAACCTTCCTTGCATATACTAACCAGTCCTGACCGTGCTTTGCTTTCAAGATCAGACAGGATACAGGTATGTCTGATTTCAGGATATTTTAGCAACCCTATTCCCTAGCTACCTTTTCTCCAAGCTATAAAATCCCCAATTTTCATAAGCTTTTTCCTTTTATGGAAGAAAACAGCAGTGGCCATGCACATGGACACTTGGGTAGCCCTTTTCTGAGCCCCTTTAACCTATCTCCTTCCTCTGCAGACAGAAACGTTAACAGCAGAGCAGATCACGGAGTACAAGGGTATCTTTGAGATGTTCGATGAAGAGGGGAATGGCTTGGTGAAAACGTCAGAGCTGGAACGGCTCATGAGCTTGATCGGCATCAATCCCACCAAGAGAGAACTGGTGACGATGGCAAAGGATGTAGACAAAGACAGTAAGACAGTCCTCCCACCCTCCTGCCCTTGTGCCCTGGCTACCTAGAAAGGGGTCTGGTCCAGAACCAAGTTGAGGAAGCCCTATGGAGAGCATACATCAGAGGTGGGGAAATCATAGAATCATAGAGTTGGAAGAGACCCCAAGGGCCATCCAGTCCAACCCCAGTCTGCCGTGCAGGAACTCACAATCAATAGCACCCCTGACAGGTGGCCATCCAGCCTCTGTTTTTTTAAAAATACTTTACTTTTTTTATTAAATATTTCCAAAATTAAAACAAGTCTACATAATCTACAGAATATTTGAATTCCATTTTCCATTTCCCATCATCCAGCCTCTGTTTTAAGACCTCCAAGGAAGGAGACTCCACCACCCTCCGAGGAACTGTGTTCCTCTGTCAAACAGCTCTTATTGTCAAGAAGTTCCTCCTAATGTTGAGGCGGAATCTCTTTTCTTGTAGCTTGCATCCATCGTTTTGTGTTCTAGTCTCTAGAACAGCAGAAAACAAGCTTGCTAAATCATCAGTGTGACACTCCTTCAAAAACTGAGCCAATTCCCAGCCATTTTAATTCTCTTGGATGACAGGATACTGTATCCCAAACAGTCTTGCTGTACACCTGGTGAGCCTAAGTGCGATGTGGTACTATCCAAATTGCTGGGATCTCAAGAGAACAACAAACCGAACAAACAATTGATAGGTAAATTATATATCAAAATGATGTACCAGCCATATACTGCCAGTCAAACTTTATGTGCTATCCATGTCACAAAAAAACAATCTATACTCTATTTTTTCAGAAATATTTTCAACAGAGCCCAAAATTATTTTCAAAAGAGTCCATAAATAAAAGAATCAAGAATGGCACTCGTGATCCTGGAGGTGAAGGTAATGTCTTTAAATCCTGGAGACGGCTACCTCTGGAGACTATGGACTCTTTCAGACGTGGGAAATTGGAAGTATAATGCAAGGGCAATCCAAACGCAATCCTGGGGTTTCACGTTATTGCGAATTAATTCTTCTCATGCAATTTCGGGCAAAAGGGAAGTCACTCCGAATGCAATCATGGGTTTTGCGTTATTGCGCATTAAAGGTTCTCACACAATTTCGGGCAAGGGGGGGTTATTTTCGGGTACTAGGAAGACATTCCGAACGCCTTCCGAACGCAATGGGGATTCATGTAAATTTGCTAAACTAGCGAATTTACATGAATCCGAATGGGCTCCACTCGGATTTGGGAGAAATTCCTCCCGTTTGAAAGAGTCCTATGAGGCCGTTTCGACTCTTTCTAGTCTTCGTCAGTTTAAATCAACAGATTTCATAGAGCACAAACATAAATCATCCTGTGCCACAAACATAAATCCTTGGACTTAACTATAGTCCCGTGTCTGGTTGCGAATCAACTGTGTCTCAAGAGAACACCCATAAATAATAATAATAATGGTTATAGGGGAACAGTAGATTTAGCTCAAATGAGAGTAATATTATGGCTGGGACAACAGGCAGCCCGGGATAACCACCCACTGTATACCGAGTCCGGATAACTCCAAAGGCAAATCCAAATTAATGATCATAAATAGGGAATGAATAACATACACACAAAAACACCTCCCCCCCATCCACACAAGAACTAAGAAATCAAAGGGGTGGGGTGTGTGTAAATAGATCTTGAGCAAAGTAACAGCAATACTCACCAGTGATGAGCCTTGCCTCTAATGGTTGGAAATCAGGAACAAAATGGACTCAATAGACACACTGGATGCTGGCTAAAGAGGAGGCTAGATGGTCCTCTGGAGTTTATCAAATGAAGGAGATCAGGAGTTTGAAAAGAGACTAATGGAAACAGAAGTACTTACAAAAGCTTTACATAACGCTTAAAAAGGGTAAGGAACAACACATACAATTAAATCATACAAAACCCATATATATAAGGCAAAGCATAAAAGTAATAGCAAACATAACAAGTAACAGATAATATAACACAAGTATATTGGAGCAGAAAATGAGGCTAAGAATAGAGTGAGCAAAAGAAGAGAGAGAGCTCACTACAGGGCTAGCCTTATTAAGGCTCAACATTTACTAGAGCTATGCACACAGGTGAAAATCATCTGCTCCCTCAGGGACTCTGTATTAACCCTATAGTGAGTTGGTTGTAGAGCTTGCCACTATTCCAACAGAATTTCCTGGAACAATTGCGTAATTACGTGTAAGGATTTCACACGGTGTAACACAAAACAAGCCATTAAAGTGGGCACAAAGAAGCATTCATGCACAGCTTTTTTACTTTCAGGATTTCAGCCACAATGCATTTCTAATATCACTTTATTTGCTTAATTGTGTGTGACAATCATTCGTACAATTACTCGCCATTTCCTCTTCTTTTGGGGAATGCTTTAAATAAAATTTAATGTCAAAATGAGCCCCAGTGTGATAAACCCCATTGTGCCTGTGTCAATTGTGCCAACTGAACCCAAAGCAAGGGGTCTTCAGGCCAGTATTTATGCCTTTAATGGCAGAGATCAAAGATTTGGGGTGCTTGACTATGCAAAATGTTTCTCATGATGAAAAGTTAGATGGGAATTGCAGTAGAAATGTCCATGATAGACGATAGATGGATTCAGCAACTAGGCCCAGATCAAGGCTGAGAGTTGTAAATCCTGGAGAGAGGTGTGATTTTTACAAGACAAAAGGACAAACTCTAACCTTGGCAAGAAAGACCTCTTATTGAGACCTCTTGATATTTTTAATTGTTTTATTGTAATATGTTTAAAATATTTTTATTGTGAGTCGCTTCGGGCTCCTTTCGGGAAAAAAGGCGGGATAGAAATCTAATGAATAAATAAAATAAATTATCTTCAAAGACACCAACGTTTTCCTCTCCCATGTCAAGCAAAGGGATTATGCTGCTGTCTTTGCGTGATGTATTGAGATGAGCAGCCAGATTATTTCATGGCTAGTGGCAGCTGGTCTATGGCCAGTTGCATGCCTTGGGAAAATCCGAGCCACCTTAAACATCCAAAAACTCCCTTTAATGTGAAGCTGATATCAAAAAATGAAGGTGATGGACCTAATAGAGGGGACCTAACAAGGGGACCCTGTTCTGTTGCCAACTTCTGTATATGGAAATGGAGATGAGCAGGTACCATCTTGTCCTTTGCTTCAGGCAGCAAAATGTATTTGGGTTGCCTGTTGGAACAAGATTGTGTATAGAAGAGGGAATTTAAGTAGCTACTGCTTGTTACCTTTTACTTGAGTGACAAGCAAGACCTGCTGAAATTCCCTCTTTTAAACAATCATTAACGGCAGAGGAACCATCTCAATTTTTTACTCCTGCAGTCCTAGTAAGAAGGGCGAACTCAAAGACATTTGGCTGCCTGAAGCAAAGGCAAAATGGTGTCACATCATCTCCATCTTCATACACAGAGGTTAGCCGTAGAACCAACCTGTTTTCATTCTGGCAGTCTCACCTGGGACTTTATCAGACGTTGGGAATTGGAAGTATAATCCAATGGCAATCCGAACGCAATCACGGGGTTTCATGTTATTGGGTAGTAAAGTATCTCACGCAATTTTGGGCAAACGGGAACTCATTCCGAACACAATCATAGGTTTTATGTTATTGCGAATTAAAGCATCTAACGCAATTTCGGGCAATGGGGAGTCATTTTCGGGTAATGGGAAATCATTCTGAACACATTCCAAATGCAATAGGAATTCACGTAAATTTGCTAAACTAGCGAATTCATGTGAATTCGCATTGGCTCCAATCGCAATAGAGAGAAATTCCTCCCATCTCATAAAGTCCCTGGAAATCCAGCAATCCCTCCCTCTTTCATTTCTCCCATCTCCCCTCAGATAAAGGCACCTTCAACTGCGACGGATTCCTAGTTTTGATGGGAATCTACCACGAAAAAGCAAAAAACCAGGATGAAGAGTTGAGAGCGGCCTTCAAAGTTTTTGACCAAGAACACAAAGGCTACATTGAGTGGAACACCCTGAAGTAAGTCGCGGAAGACATATCAAAATATGCCAGAATAACTCCTACGTTACAACCATTACCATTGCATTCAGTGATATGCAGGAATTATGGTTTATGAGTACCATTAGTCCAAAATAAAGTTACTAAGGATTCTGTATGGTGTGGTATAGAAAATGGTCAATTGGTGGGGTGTCACCAGCCCTAGTGAGGCCACTGAGTTAAGTGAGGTTTCCACAACCTTGGGATAGATCACACAGGCCACTCTAGTAGATGGGATGTAGAACCAAGTTCGTTCCATCCTCACCATGATATCCCTTCAGATATTTACGTAAACAGGGGCATCATATCATTCCTTAATATTCTCTTCTCCAGGCTAAACATACCCAGCTCCCTAGGTTTGTCCTCATAGGGCATGGTTTCCAGATAGACCCTGATCTATCAGTAGACCAAATGTTTAGGTATGCCCTGTCTCTAGATATTATTTGCATGCTCAGAAGGTGTGTAGAAAACAGTGCAGATGAACAAAAGAGATACTGATCATTTGAAGTGTAAATTCGAAGGCTTTCATGGCTGCCGTCCATAGTTTTTTATGGGTTTTTCGGGCTATGTGGCCATATTCTAGAAGAGTTTGTTCCTGACATTTCGCCAGCATCTGTGAGGTCTCTGCCTTTTCAGATATGTGCTGACAAATGCTGGAGAGCCACTGGATGAACATGAAGCTGAGCTCATGATGAAAGAAGCAGACAAGGATGGGGACGGGACCATTGATTATGAAGGTACTGGGACTGCAATTCCATTAAAGGGTGTCTTTTGCAGATATGGTGGCTAATGTCAGCATGGCGGACTCTCAAAAGTGTGCAACCAAAACTGGGAAATGTTACTTGCTTGGATTACAGTTCCCAAACCCCTTTCCCTGGTATTCCTCCTCCTGCATAGTCGTTCCGCTACCAAATCCCTTTCCAATGATGCAATGGTGTCTCGACTCTGCCTGATGTTTCAGAAATCTTTTTAAACTTTGAAAATGTGGAATTTTAAATGAGCATACTAGAGTACCTTCATGCAGAGCCAATGCTTAATTTTGCCCCAGACATTAGTTAGTGGGCTTCAGGACTCTATAGTCCGAATCCCATTAGAATTGACCTATCGAGCTGGGCCTAAACATATTGACACCTTCCCAGTAGTTTTCCAAGAAAAAAGCTATGTTAGTCTGTTCCAGTACAAAAAGGATGGCCATCCTTCAGGAATGCTTTGATTGGGAGTTCCTGCATGGCACAGTGGGGTTGGACTGGATGGCCCTTGAGGCCTCTTCCAACTCTATGATTCTACGATTCTATTATTAGGGAGATATTGGGTATAAGGAGTGGGGAGAGAAATCTAATGGCACTGTTAACACGAGCTTTTAAAGATTTCTATCCACTTCGTCAGCTGAGTTGATGGACTACAACGTTCAAGCTTTGCTTGTCAGACAGATCTCCTCAGTCCTATATCACCAAGCCACTGGTGAAAACAGATGGGAGTTGCAGTCCAGCAGCATCGGGAAAACCATAAGGTGCAACCCCAATATGCAGGATGCACCATTGCAGACTTTCCAACAGATGGCAGAATAAGGCAATGTCCAGATTCTAGTATACTGTCAGCCCTCCGTATCCACCGATTTTTATCCACGGCTTGAAAATATTCCATATTCCAAAAAGCAACTTTGATTTTCCATTTTTTGAAAGAAGGGACACCATTTTACTACACTATTATATTTCATGGGACTTGAGCATCCACAGATTTTGGTACCCAAGGGGGGGTCCTGGAAGGAAACCCCAGCGGATACCAAAGCGCTCCCTGTATCACTTAATTCATAAACAGCAAAGTGCTTCTCCCAATTTCTGTACAGGTTTTTTTTTGAGAGGCAGCAAAATCTACTGATTTGAGTGTTGGACTAGGGAGTTTATTTAATGCAAGGGGCCAGGGCCTGATCGGCAGAACCTCTACTTTAAGCTTCAACCTTCCCTCTTCTCCCAGGAATGGAGCAATGCAGAGGCTAATGATGCCTGCTATATGAAAAGATCCAACTGCACCTGTAAAGTAGAATCCCAAGTGTGTTTACTTAAATATAAATCCCATTGAGCTGCACGGGGCTTACCTCTCTACTTGGTTGTTGGTGAAAAGGAGACGTTAGTTGTGACGCCATAGAAGCCCTGGTGGCACAGCGGTTTGATGCCAGTACTGCAGCCACAGCGCTGTGAGTTCGATCCCAGGGCTCCAACGTTGATTCAGCCTTCCATCACTTCATGGGTCGGTAAAATGAGGAACCCAGCTTGTTGGGGGCAATTGGTTTACAGATTGTAAACTGCTTAGGGAGTGCTGAGTTCACTATGGAGTTTATCAGACCACGGAAATTGGAAGTATAATCTAATGGCAATCTGAACGCAATCATGGGGTTTCACGTTATTGCGAATTAAATCATCTCACGCAATTTCAGGCAAAAGTGAAGTCAATCTGAATGCAATCATGGGTTTAACGTTATTGCGTATTAAATCATCTCACGCAAACTGCTTAGAAAGTGTTGAGTTCATTATAGAAATATAAATGCTATTGCTACTGCTATCATTCCAGAGCCTGGGACATTTTGCTTTTCCAAGCAACAGGTCCCAGAATCCCAGCCCCTAAAAGTAACTTTCAGTTAGCAACACTCTTGGCCCCAAGCAACATCCAGCCTGTCCCTTGGGAGTGTATTAAGCCAGCCTTTTCCAATCTACTGCCCTGCAGATTGTTTGGAACTACAGCTCTTACCAGTTTTAGCCACTTTACCTAATGGTCAAGGATGATGGGAATTGCAGTCCAACAGGAAAGTGCCAAGTCGACAAGGTGGTAGCCCATTCTGTTAGACCAACCATCGCTACTCTAGTGTCCTCCAGATGTGTTAGAGTGCATCACCCATTGCCATACTGGTGAAAATAATGGGAGATGTAACCGAATATACTACATTTGGAGAATGCCAAGTTGGAGGAGGTGGGAAAGGAGACAGAGAGAGAAAGAGGGATAAAAACGAGTGGTTCTGTTTTCTCCTTGCTTGTATATGTGTGCCTCTACATTTCCATGTTTCTCTTCTCTAGAATTCGTGGCGATGATGACTGGCGAATCTTTTAAACTGACCCAATAAGTCTCACCGGAAGAAAGGAATTATTGACAAAGATTCTCTTGAAGCATCACCCTGTTTTTTTCTTCTTGAAATGTAAATGCACAAAATAGGTCATCTTTCTGGGGTTTAGAGATAATAAATGTCAGCATCCCTGCTGAAAGACAGTGTAAGCAAAGAGACCGTAGAGATTGTAACACATTACAATGTAATGTATTAACGTGAATTGCAATGTGTTTCTTTGACAAGCTTAGTAACATGAATGGTAGCAGTTCCAGTTTTTTTTTAAAAGGTTACTTTCAAAAAGCAATATTCCAAGCTATGGTGGAAACTGTTCTCAGCATATCCCTATAATACAGATCTAAGTCCCTCTCAGCTGGGAATTGTAGCTCGGTCAAGAAATCCGGACTGAGCTTCAAGAAGAAAATCCTCACCCAACGACAGTTCTCAGGTTCTTTGGAAGACGTGCTCATTGTTTTTATTGGCATCCAAACAATGTGAGCGTGAATGGTTGGCTTATATATACCATCATTCTGGACAATGTAACACTGGCAATAGAACCGCTTTACCATTGCTGAAGAGCCCCATTAATAAAAGTTTAATGGAAGAAACTCCTCTGCTCCAAGGAGTTTATCATACGACGGAATTTGGGGGTATAATGCAATGGCAATCCGAACGCAATCATGGGGTTTCACGTTATGGCGAATGAGTGTATCTCACGCAATTTCGGGCAATGGGAAGTCATTCCGAACACAATCATGGAGTTTCACGTAATTGCGTATTAGAGTATCTCACGCCATTTCGGGTAATGGGGGGTCATTTTCAGGAAATGGGAAGTCATTCTGAATGCATTCCGAACGCAATCAGATTTCACATAAATTCGCTAAACTAGCAAATTTACGTGAATTCGAATTAGCTCCATTTGAAATTGGGAGAAATTCCTCCCATGTGATAAACTCCCAAGTATCTAAGTGTGAAGGAGAGGAAAAGGGAGATTTTGGCAGAGCAAGGAGTGGCGGAAAAGTTGCTTGTGAGAAAGGGAACACATGTTTGCTGTTGTTAGTCAAAGCCAGGCTGACCAAGAAGGACAAGACACTGCAAAATTTAGGACGTTCGAGAAAAATATAGAGTACCAAATAAAAGCTAAATTCACACTAATATAAATATAAATTCATTTCATATGGTTTATTTACAGCTATATTATTTTATTATGTACCCAACCGTATTTATCTGTGTTAAAATGCCTTGTTGGCTTGCAATATGCAGTCCCCGTTCCCCCTCCTCCCCACATTTGTGGCTTTGACTTTTGCAGATTTGATTATTTGCGGTTTTGATTAATGTGTTATCTCTAGGAATTTGTTAAGTCCTCCCGCGCAACTTTGCCAGAAGTTGACCATAGAGTTGTGCTGGAGAACCTAGAAGTTCCTAGAGAAAACCCCTAGCCATTTGTAGGCCTTCCATGATCAATCATGATCGATATCTGGCAGATGTTGACCACAGAGTTGCACCGAAGGACCTGGAGATTCCTAAAGAGGTGTTCTCTTCAGTAAAAAGTGTATATTTTTTTTTAAATTTGTGGTTTTCCCACATTCACAGGGGTCCTTCACACAGTAAATGTGGAGGGATCACTGTACTTATAGAACTCTGGGCAAAATAAATACTTAAAATGGTACGTTACGAGCAACAAATCCTTGACGGAATCTACATTTATAGTATTACTTTCATTTGTCGTTTGCTCTCTCATCCTTCTGCTTCTTCCTCAACTTAAGTCACACACTTTTGGGCTTCCCTTCTTCTTGGTGCCACCGATCTGCTCCAACAACCCAGAGCTTCCTTTCCTTTCCACACCTCTGGCAGAAAAAGAAACCAACAAAACCACCTCATGGTCAGCGATTTCTCTGCAGCCCTTTGCAGCAGCTAGGGCAATAATAAATCTGTTGAGCTGGTGGCACCAGATGGCACAAGGACAGGTTTTTTTTTTTGGGAGGACATTGGTCACCTTGGCCAAAGCAGTTATGCAAGATGGACCAATGATCTGACTCAGTATTTGCATCTCCTAGTGAAGTGGAATCGTAGCTCAAGACTTGCATTGCAGAAGGTCCAAGTTCAACCCCTGCCACCTCCAGTTAGAAGAGTCAGGATGTCTCTGCCCAGACCCTACAAAACTGCTGCTAGTCAGCCAAGGATGCTAGGCCACACATAAGAGTTTATCATACGATGGATTTTGGGGTATAATGCAATGGCAATCCGAACGCAATCGTGGGGTTTCACGTTATTGCAAATGAGTGTATCTCACACAATTTTGGGCAATGGGAAGTCATTCCGAACGCAATCGTGGGGTTTCACGTTATTGCGAATGAGTGTATCTCACACAATTTCAGGCAATGGGGGGTCATTTTTGGGAAATGGGAAGTCATTCTGAATGCATTCCGAATGCAATCAGATTTCACGTAAATTCGCTAAACTAACGAATTCACGTAATTGCGAATTGGCTCCATTCGCAATTGAGAGAAATTCCTCCCATGTGATAAACTCCATAGAAGAGCTTGATCTGATACATGCTGCCTTTCTGTACTTCCCAGATGGGCCAATCTTTAAATGCAGCACTGAGAAACTGAAACTTTCTCTGAACAGATCTCCAAACAAAATCCATTGGCCCAGCTGGCAGCTACTGGCTTCTCTGTCCAAACTTCATAGGAGCTATTCATGATGTTGAAATTATTTTGGGGATGGGTTCACAACTTCGCATAGCTCTTTTAAAGTTCGAATTAAAATCTGGATTAAGTACCACAAGGACATGGAAACCACCAGCTGCCCCTCTTCGGCCCTGCTTCCAGCTTCTCTGTTTATAAAAGTGCCAGAATCTTCTTTGCTCTTTTTATAAATATATACATTCACATGTGACGATCACTTTTCCTTACCATACTACAGGGAAGACAGAGGCATTTCCCTAAGTGGTTGAGAGAGAGCTGAAAAAGGAAAACTTCTGATGAGGGCAGGGGAGAGATTTGAGTAGATGGATGGTTGCAATTCCAGCACCTCCAAACACTGGAAAATGCCAGCGGGTGTTTTGCTTGGACCAGGCTGACAAACTGCTGACAGCCCTGGAAATTGCTGGGTTGACTTTGGAAGGGCAAAGAGTATCATGTACCCACATGCGCGTGAAACCCGAGCTGCCCAAGAGAGAAAGACGATTCAAACATAAGGAAGAAAGAAGAGCACAAGACCCACAGAGCCTGGCTTAAAGGTTATGGATGTTATTCTTAGACAACAGTAGGGATGTTGAAACACCTGCCATCGAAGGGAATGGAAAGCTGGTTTGGCTGGAAGAAAAACCGAGGGCTAGGCTAGTCCAACTAAAATGCCCACCATCCTCAGCCAGTTGGCCAAGGATGATGGGGTCTTTAATCCAAGCACTCTGGAGAGTGTTGTAGGTGGTGTAAAAGAAGGCTCGCCTAGTCATTCTGGGCAAATGTTTCATAGAATCATAGAATCATAGAGTTGGAAGAGACCACAAGGGCCATCCAGTCCAAGGGCCATCCAGTCCAACCCCCTGCCATGCAGGAACTCTCCATCAAAGCATCCCCGACAGATGGCCATCCAGCCTCTGCTTAAAGACCTCCAAAGAAGGAGACTCCACCACTCTCCGAGGGAGTGTGTTTCATGCCGTCTGGACTTCCAAGGATTTGTGCATGTTATTTTATTCCATCAAAAGAGCAGGATGCACCCCATCCTAAAGCACAGCCCTCACAAGATCCCTCTTGGATCAGGTCAGAGGTCTATCTAAGCTGTGAGCTGCTCTCCAGTTCAAAATGAAACAAAAACTGAAAGGTGGTATTAAAACTTTTGTAGAATTTTGTAGAATGTATACTACAGGCAGGTTTATTTTATCTATTTTAATTTATTGTATGTACAGCGCTGTGTAAATTTACAGCGGTATATAAAAAAAGCATAATAATAATAACAATAACAATAATATACTGTATATTAAAGATAAAAACAGCCCAGCATTTCATTTCTCCTATTCAATTCTTGGCTTTAAAGAGCACCAGTCAAAATACTTCTCCATGGTTCCTCTCCAAGGACTGGTTATTTGGTGGGAGATTTCTTCTAAACCTGACGCCTTGAAACAAACACAACCCCAGGTTCTGGGTGTAGTATGCCAAAGAAAACTTTAATGAGTGGTGACATCTTGGTCTCACTCACACATAGACATCAAATTCATCTTCTGAACGTGGTTCGTAATGGAGTCCAAACAGCACCATCCTTGACATCCGACAGATTTTGCAAATACAAAGGAAAAGACCATTAAGTTGCTAACCACAGCAACACTGGGGCAGGTCCTACTTGGCCGGGCTAGAGCCATCAGCAGATGTATACTCTAAATTTATCTCATCCGGCTTTAAAACTATTTACACGTTCAAGTTCTGGAAGTAAATCTAGGAAGTCATCCAAGAGGCTGTAACTTTCTGGCACCATTCTCACTATGCAAAGACTGCACCCCTTGCCTGAGTAAATTTGCTCAAGGTTAGGTTCCTTTGCCTCCGCTGCCGTTAAGTTTAACATTTACTACTTTTATCCCTTCGCTCTGTTGTCTTTTTGCCATATGCAGTAACTGAAAAGCAAAAGACTTACTGCAGGGGTGGGAGTCATGCAGCCCCCGGCTGTTGTTAGACTGCTGTCCCCAGCATGCGTCACCACTGACTATAGTGGCTAGGGACCTTATCAGACGGGAGGAATTTCTCTTTATTGCGAATGGAGCCAATTCGAATTCACGCGAATTCGCTAGTTTAGCGCATTCACGTGAATTCCAATTGCGTTTGGAAATGCGTTCAGAATGACTTCCCATTACCTGAAAATGACTGCCCATTGCCCGAAATTGAGTGAGATGCTTTAATATGGAATAACGTAAAACCCATGATTGTGTTCGGAACGACTTCCCTTTTGCCCGAAATTGTGTGAGATACTTTAATACGCAATCACGTGAAAACCCATGATTGCGTTCGGATTGCCCATTGGATTATACTTCTAATTTCCGTCGTCTGATAAACTCCTAGGTCTGCCAGGGTCACTCTGCTGGAAGTTGATCATAGAGTCACACTGGAGAAGCTAGGGATCCCTAGAAAAAAACTTCCCTAGCCATTTGTAGGTCCTCCAGCATGATTCAATGGTCAGCTTCTGGTAAATGTGGACCATGGAATTGTGATGGAAGACCTAGAGACTCCTAGAAAGATATTCTCCCCGGTTTAAAAAAAAAAGGAGTTTTTTATTTGCAGTTTTCCCACTTTTGTGGGAGTCCTGTGCCTCTAACCCCAGTGAACGTGGAGGGGCCGTAGTATTTCTTATTGTGTGCCTTCGAGTCATTTCCAACTCATGGCAACCCTAAGCCAAACCTATCATGGGGTTTTCAGGGGCTGAGAGTGTGTGACTCGCTCAAGGTCAGCCAAATGGGTTTCCACGGCTGAGCAGGAATTGAACCATGGTCTCCGGAGTTATAGTCCAATGCTCAAACCACAACACCATGCTGGCTCTAGTTCTGTCATACCAGAATTCTCTTTCTCTTCTCTCTTCCTACCACTAGTTTGGCCACATGAAGAAAAGAAATAGAAAGCTGAGATGTATTCAGCTGTTGTACAACACATTGCTGGCCAACTGCACTGTTACAAAAGCAATTGCACAATGGGTAGCATGTCCACACACTCTTCCGTTGCACAAGTCAGTCCAATTTTCCACTCACTGCTAAGGACTACACTGAAGGAACTGCCTAGGTAGCAATCTTAGGTTTACATAATGGATTGCGTTAGGGAAGGGGGAAAGTCAGAAAGCGCCCCTAAGGCCCAAAATGAGGTAGAGCCACGTTGAAAAAACAGTTTGCTTAGACACGGAAAATGCCACCAGATCCTAGTAATTTCAAGTCATGTTAAACATGTGCAAAACATTCTGAGCCACGTTCCAAAACATCTTGAACATGTGCTGCCGATATAACAAAGAATAAAACATAAAGGGCAAGTGCTATGCACATGTTTTGGAAATATCACTTGCTTCTTATGGGTAAGTTTGCACTTATGCCATAGCTCTTTCTTGGTTAACCGCATGGTTTTGTTGTTGGCTTGACCGCTTGGTTGTAGAACCCTGAGCCTCCAAACCACAGCCAACATGGCACTGTGTCATTTATACAAACTGCTAAATTCAATCTTATACCAAACCCCATTCACGAACCTTAAAGGGTTAAGAACGCCCTTCAGTTCTAGTCACAGAATAAGCACAATAATGAATAAGATACTACTTTCATTGAACCTCTGAGAAAGTGCAGCCACCTTACTAACAGTATCCACAGCAATGTAAAGCCGTAACTAGGCTCTGTCTCAAGAAATGAGCCCTTACAGTAGATTTTCAAACGCTTCCTCAGCCACGTCTGAAGATTTCCGAGTGGGAATTTCTTACAGGGATATGACATTTTTAAAAAAGTACTTTTAAGAAACCAGATCCTTCTTTCTCCACTATAGTGTCGGTTAATGCCCAAAATCAAGAGTCAATGTATTTGCATTCTGACACACACATATATTTACATTTCAAGTGCGATGCCGCAATTTCTTTTTTTGAAGGGAACAAGAAAAACTGGCAATGGAATAGGAAACATCTGACCTGGACAGGAGTTGTTTGCAAACAGAATTTGGTCTTTCGATGAGTATCACACCATGAACACTACACACACACACTCCAGTCTATCAATAGATACAACAAGGAGCATTAAAATGGCCTTAGGACGTTACATAGCAACGAATCCAATTCTTCAGCACTTTGCTGGACACTTCTTCTCTGAAGAAGGAGACACAAATTGGTACTCTCTTTCCCTTTCTGCCTCAGCGAGGCAAAAACATCTCCTTTTGGTGCCAGCTTAAATCCGACAGTCTGCCATTTCTAGTCATCTCACCACAGTCAGTCCCCATGAAGTATTTTCTTCACTGTCCCATCTCCCTTGTTGTCGTGTTGTCTCTTTTCACGCTGCGTAATAAAGTCAACTGACACCACTTTATTTCTCATGCACAGAGAGTGTCTTATTTTTAACCTGCCGTTTCATCTGGCACATTGGAAATGTCAACGGAAAGTTATCATAAACCACAGGAGGCATTCCTTCTAGGCAACGGATAGCTGCTATGGGTCGGACAAGTAGGACTCTCTCCCTCTTGAGTCTAGCCAAGTAACACAGCCAACCTTCTCTTGCCTCTATTTTCTTTCCAACCAAGGAATTGGCAAGTGGAGCTACTAGGGCTGTGGCTGCCCTTCTGTAGAAGCTTCCAGGACTTCTGCACTTTCTGGTATCTCCTCGGAGCTGCCGTGCGAGGACTCAGGCAATGCCTGGGGTTCATCTGCTTCCTCTGTAGCTGCCGGTGCGGCGGCATGGCCAGCCACTTTCTGGCCCGCAAACAGAGTCTCGACGTAAGGCTTGGCCATCCTAATAGCCTCATCGTAGGAGGGTGGCAATTCTATGGCATAGAGGCTGTAGGCTGGAGGGCTCGCCATGCTCCTGTCCGCCTCTCGAAAGGGCAAAGGCAATGGGAAGCTCTGGGGATACTGCAGAGAGCTGTAGGCTGTAAGGAGACAACGCAGAAAGCTGTTGTTCTGATATGTCCATATATAACACACATATATAGCAGGGATAAGAAGAAGCATGGAATCTAGGGAGTTTATCACATGGGAGGAATTTCTCGCAATTTCGAATGGAGCCAATTCGAATTCACGTAAATTCGCTAGTTTAGTGAATTTACGTGAAATCTGATTGCGTTCGGAATGCATTCAGAATGACTTCCCATTTCCTGAAAATGACCCCCCCCATTGCCCGAAATTGCGTGAAATAGCCTGAGAGCTCTACATTTTTATCCCAAATAGAGAATATGCTTACTTCCTCCCCTCCACCGCTCGAGAAAACTTCAAAATTATATTTATATTGACTTTTATGTATTCCTTGCTGTCCTTCCATCAGCAGGCTTTTTATTCAGACAGGCTTTTAGAACTGAAAATGGGCCGTAAATGCTGCATTGTTTTAATAGTACTGTTTTATTGTTTTAAAAAGCTTTTACGGTGTGTGTTTTTTAAATAGGGCTGTCAGTTTAATTCTGTTTCAGTATGTTTTTTTTTGTATGCTTCTAATTGCATTAATCTTTTAAACGTGTAAGTCCCAGTCTTGGAGAAATCATTGGATATTTATATATAAAAACTAACTAGTTTTTATGGGTTTTTCGGGCTATGTGGCCTTGTTTTGGAAGAATTTATTCCTGATGTTTCGCCTGCATCTGTGGCTGGCATCTACAGAGAAAATGATGATGATGGTGGTGATGGTGATGATGGTCTCACTAACACCACTGAGAAGAATTACTTTTTGGATTGCAGCTCCCAGAATCCTCTAGCTGTTGGGAGTTGTAGTCCCAGGCAATAACTGTTCTGAGTTCTACTTCTGGAAGTTGGAAATTAGGACTTGCAGTATTTTATTGATTTTATTGATACAACTCCTACTCACAGGTGACGGTGCTGTGGGCCGTACTGTCATGGTCCATGGGGATGATGGTGAGGTCGTGGGCATGTGGAGGAAATGTCTGCACTGGGGGCCTCTTCTTACGGCAACAGAACTTGACACAGCTGGCGCCAATGCCACACATCAGCAGCAGAAACACAGTCAAGAGGATGAGCCTAAGGGAAGACATTCCTATTGTTATTGTTTTTAAACTCTCACCTTTGGGGAATCAAGGCAGCTGCAAGAGCTGGGGAAAAAATCCATCATACAAAAGTTAAAAATATATTTACAATTAGCCCTTCACATTTGCAGCTTTGACTTGTGCGGATGCAGCATAACCAAACATGTTCTCTCTAGGCGTCTCTAGGGAGTTTATCAGACGGGAGGAATTTCTCTTTATTTCAAATGGAGCCAATTGGAGCCAATTCGAATTCACGTGAATTCGCTAGTTTAGCGAATTTACGTGAATTCCAATTGCATTCAGAATGCATTCAGAATGATTTCCCATTACCCAAAAATGACTGCCCATTGCCCGAAATTGCGTGGGATGCTTTGATACGCAATAACGTGAAACCCATGATTGCGTTTGGAATGACTTCCCTTTTGCCCCAAATTGCATGAGATACTTTAATACGCAATAACATGAAACCCCATGATTGCGTTCGGATTGCCATTAGATTATACTTCTAATTTCCGTCGCCTGATAAACTCCTAGGTCTTCCAATGCAACTTTGCCAGAAGTCATGCTGAAGGACCTATAGATTCCTAGAAAAAACACTTCCCTGGGCATATGTAGGTCCTCCAGTGCAATTCTATAGTTGCCATCCACCAGATGTCGATCACACAGTTCTGGTGGAGAATGTAGAGATTCCTAGATAGGTGTTCCCTTACGTTAAAAACTTTTTAAATTGGGTTTTCCCCACTTTCACGGGAGTCCTGTGCCCCTAACCCTAGAGAATGTGGAGGGCCTATTGTAAACTGTCAATAAAATTAAAAACAATGAAAAAGAAGAACAGCAATTCCAAACAACACAGCACATGAAAGACCATTTCCCCCTGAACAGTGAGCCCTCAAAGAAGAAACAGAAGGGGTTCTACCTTCTACTCGGGCTAGACAATACAACTGTTGCCCATTAAGATAAGTCATATTGGTTCAAAAAAAAGTTTCTTGGCCCCAAACAAGTTCCCCTTCCCCTAATCTAAAAATAATGTCTTTGGGGCTAGAAGATCAAATTGGAGTTTATCATACGACGGAATTTGGGGGTATAATGCAATGGCAATCTGAATGCAATCATGGGGTTTCACGTTATTGCGTATTAGAGTATCTCACACAATTTCGGGCAATGGAAAGTCATTCCAAACGCAATCATGGGGTTTCATGTAATTGCGTATTAGAGTATCTCACTCAATTTCGGGCAATGAGGGGGTCATTTTCGGGAAATCGGAAGTCATTCTGAATGCATTCCAAACACAATCAGATTTCACGTAAATTCACTAAACTAGCGAATTCACGTAATTGAGAATTGGCTCCATTTGCAATTGAGAGAAATTCCTCCCATGTGATAAACTCCATTGTGTGGCTGTGGGTCATTAGATGGGTTTTGCAGTCCAGAGACTGATGCAGACTCATGGCAAACTTAGTGGCCAAGGGATCTTGTGCTGACACTGAAGGTCTTGCTCACATCCTCAGCTGCTCAAGGGACTTTTGCAATGAAACATTCCACCAAAGGGAGGGAAGGAAGAAGGGAAGGAAGTTATTTCCTTATCCCCAACTATGTTAAACATCCCCAGGGTTCTCTCAAGAGATAGCAAGATTGCCGCCCGCCCTGTTCTTGAGGACGTTTGCGAGATGCCATCATCTAATTTATTGTTACGCTGCAAACCCACCCAAATGTTCCAGGTGAGGCAAGTTATTATGTTGCCCATTTTCCGTAAATGGAAGTCAAGCAGCCGTGACACGACCCACTGACACAGAGTTGACTCTGTGGACTCTATCACACTATAACAGCACTGTATCTAAAAATGGTATGCAATTGAATTGTACTCTTTTCTTTTCATAGAATCATAGGAGTTTATCACATGAAGGAGATTGGGGGTTTATCCTGTGAATATCCTGGAAAAATCACGTAATTATGCGATTTCACACGACGTCACACAAAACCTGCCATTACAGTGGTTACAAAGAAGCATTAATGCACATCTCTTTACTTTTGGGATTTCAGTGACAATGCAATTCCAATATCACGTTATTTGCACAATTGCATGTGACAATCATTCGCAGAATTACCCGCCATTTCTGCTTCCTTTGTGGGATGCTTTAAATGTGCTTTAATCTCTCTTTAATATTGAAATCAGCCCCCGTGTGATAAACTCCATAGAGCTGGAAGAGACGCCAGAGGCCATCCAATCCAACCCCATTCTGCCATGTAGGAACTCACAATAAAAGTACCCCTTACATACGGCCATCCAGCTTTTTCAAAACCTCCAAAGAAGGAGACTCCACCATAATCTCCAAGGAAGTGTATTTCACTGTTGGAAAGCTTTTACTGTCAGGAAGTTCTTCCTAATTTTTAGGTGGAATCTCTTTTCCTGTAGCTTGCATCCATTATTCCGGGTCCTAGTCTCTCCCCATAGGGCTTTATGGTTTCTAAACCTTTCACCATTTTGGTTGTCCTCCTTTGGACACTCTCCACCTTCTCAACATCCTCTTTGAATTATGGTGCCAGAACTGTACTCAGGATTATTCCAGGTGGGCCGAATGACCAAAGCAGAATGGAGTGGGACTATTACTTCCCTTGATCTAGACACTATACCTTTTACTGGTGCAGCCTAGAATTGCATTCGCTTTTTTAGCTGCCAGATCACACTGTTGACTCATGTTCAACTTGTGCTCTACTAGGACGCCTAGATCCTTTTCACATGTAGTCTTGTTAAGCCAGGTGTCCTCCATCCTATGCGTTTCGTTTTTCCGCCTTTACATTTCTCCCTGTTGAAATTCATTTTGTTAGCTTTGGCCCAGCTTTCTAATCTTATTGAATTTTGATCCTCTCCTCTGGCGTATTAGCTGTTCCTCCTAATTTGGTATCATCTGAAAATTTGATAAATACGCCCTCTATTCTTTTTTCCAAATCATTGATAAAGATGTTGAATAGCACATAATCCTGTGATGCTTCACTAGTGACTTCTCTCCAAGATGAAGAAGAGCGATTTGATAGGCATATCCTCTAGTCAATCATCCAAGTCATTGATAAAGATGTTGAATAGCACTGGGCCCAGTACCGAACCCTGTGGGACCCCACTGGTCACTTCCCTCCAGGATGAAAAGGAACCGTTGTTGAGCACCCTTTGGGTTCAACCAGTCAACCAGTTACAAATCCACCTAGGAGTAGCACCTTTTGCACCTTTGGGAACTATTCCAAAATTGCAACCTTCCTTTGTGCTAAAACCTTATCAGACACTCTGCCAACCACTATCCCTGCTGCTATCCCTAAATTGGCATAACTTTTAATGCAGTTCACATCCCCTGCATCTCCCTCCGGACACCTCTGGAGCAAAGTCGCTGCTGGCTTTTACCTGCCAGAGATGAATTAAGATCGAAGCTCTAAGCAACAAGAACAGGCAGAACAGGGTTAATAAAGTAAATGTTGTTTTAGACTGTAATCCTCTTTCCCATTTACATTTCCAGGTATGTCGCTGAGTGAGAGAATAATAAGAGAGACATAATCACAACACTCTGAAACTGGGCTGCTTGCCTCGAAAGGGAGTAGGGGTGGGAACAGTGAGTAAAGTTTTGCCTTCTCAGCTACTCTGGACTCTTTCAGACGTGGGAAATTGGAAGTATAATCCAAGGGCAATCCAAACGCAATCCTGGGGTTTCACGTTCTTGCGAATTAATTCTTCTCACGCAAATTCGGGCAAAAGGGAAGTCACTCCGAATGCAATCATGGGTTTAACGTTATTGCGAATTTAATCTTCTCACGCGATTTCGGGCAAGGGGGGGTTATTTTTGGGTAATGGGAAGTAATTCCGAATGCCTTCCGAACGGAGCAGGGGTTCAGGTAAATTCGCTAAGCAAGCGAATTTACATGAATCCGCATTGGCTCCATTCGGAATTGAGAGAAATTCCTCCCGTTTGAAAGAGTCCTCTGTGTGTATGTGGGGGGTGTCCTTTCTCAATGGATTTTTTTTCTATAAAGAAAAAAGGTTTTCAAGTTTATCAGGGGTCATTCAGACGGGTTTTTTTTTTAGTGCAACGATGTAAATCATTGCACTCACCCATTCCAGGTTTGTTATTCACACTATGGAATCGCATCGATACACACCTCTGAAATTTGGTTGCTCACGCGTGCAAGCAATTGAATAATGGTGGAGCTGAGGATACGAATGCATTCGGAACCAGCTCAAGGCACGCAGCGTTTTATCCTGGGTTCTATTTGGGTTTATTCACATCGGTTATTCGCACTAGCAACGATGTGGATCTTTTTTAAAAACTCAGACGAAAACCTGATATCGATTATTCCGAATTAAGTGGGTTCTTTGGAGGACCCCCCAAAAAAAACTTAATCGGGTGCGTTCAAGATGTATGTCAAGAGGTGTCCCAATTTAGGGAAAGCAGCAGGGATAGGGGTTGACAGAGTGTCTGATAAGGTTTTAGCACAAAGGAAGATTGCAATTTTGGAATAGTTCCCAAAGTGCAAATTGGACCTGCAAATTGGATAAGCATGCCTTCTATTGTGAAGTCAAAAGCTTTTGTTTTTTTGTGGGTTTTCCAAGCTTTGTGGCCATGTTCTAGAGGAGTTTCTTCCTGACGTTTCACCAGGATCTGTGAAGATGCCAGCCGCAGATACTGGTGAAACGTCAGGAAGAAACTCTTCTAGAACATGGCCACAAAGCCCGGAAAACCCACAAAAAGCTACATGCCTTCTACTCCTTCCTCCACGTGATAAAGATGTTGATTCAACCCGGATTCATCCTGGATTACTTTTACATTGTGAATAAGCCCTTAGAGAGAGAGAGAGACACTTGTCCAGTAGTCATTTTTTGCTGCCAGACAAGGCTAGGATCTTAACAAGCCACGAGTGAAAAGTAAACAGAAACTCGGAACTCTTTCTCCCACGTAAAAATGGAAGCATGAAACCGACACATACACAAAGAGTCAATTTACTCTGGTATCTGCTATTTTAGTAGAACTAGGCTGAAGTTGGTCAACCGTGGAAAGAGCTGTGGTCACGGCACAGTTCACAGAGTGGCTGTCAAAACCGTATTAAGACAACACTGACTAAAAGCATTCAAAACACAACTATTGTTAACTTACCAGACGTACCACAAACTTGTCCAGCTGGTTCCCGATTGAGCGCACCTAAAGAGAAAGGCAAAGAAACAGGAAACTGATCGTCAAGAATTTTATTTTTTTATTCTGCTCATACACATCATCTTTGATATTATGTTAAAATACATAAATACATATGTACACAGATAACACAAACTACAATACAAATACGTCAAATACAAACATAAACACAAATACAAATGCAAACACAAAATCAAATATCCTATCCAACTTCTTCCTATTTTAAACAGATGGTTCCTGTAAATGATTCCTTCCCAGTTAGGTCACCTTATATAAATCATAGTTTCATCTTTCTCTTTCTGGCTGAATTTTTTTTTGAGGGCTACTATATATTTATATTATCTTGTTTTTAATTTTATTAAAATTTAACAGATAACAAATATCTGTTATCTTTAAGATAAATTTTGTGTATATTAATCTCACTAAATCACTATTCACTTTAGTGTAAATGACTTAATATAGCCAAATGATCTTATATATTTTGATGCTTACTCTGTAAACGCTAATTAATTATTTCAAATCTTTATAATCCTTGATATAATGACATTTTTCTATGTAATTTTATGTTCGTTCTGTAATGTCAGTTTGGTTTCTTCATCTTCATGGTTTTCACTTTTAATTCCACAATTCTTTAATTGGGTCCCACTGTTTTTCTATTACATCTACTGATCTCAAAGGGGCTGGGTGTAAATAAATATTATTATTATTATTATTGTTATTATTATTATTATTATTAATTATCTGTCCTGGATTAAAGCTGTTAGAATGTCCATATTCATCATTTCCTTCAGACATGCTAACCATTCTTTAGTGCTTGGGATTTCGTCTGTTTTCCAATATTTAGCATACACAATTCTTGCTGTTGTCACCATATATAACAATATTCTTCTGAATCTTTTTTTCCACTTTCCTATCGATTTCCTGAGTCATATTTAGCAAAAAGAATTCTGAACCTGTTGGTATTTTAACCTGCAATATTTGATATTCCTACAACAACCAGGCAAGGTAGGACAGTGCTAATCTCTCTCTATTGCAGATGAGGAACTGAAGATAAGACAAGGCTGGTGGGTTTGTAGCCACAGTGAGATCTCAATAAGGGCCTTTCCCTTACTATCAGCACCTTTGATCTTTAAAAAATCCAATTAAACATCATTTTTTCACTTACTCTTGGCCTGTGCAGCGACTCTCAGCAAAGGAAGGCACCACCTGGCGGAAATAAAAAAGGAGTATTTATTTTGCATGGAAAAGGGAGAGAAGAGACAAGTACCTAGAGGAGTGTTTCTCTAAGTGATGGAAGTGGTCATCCCAAACATCTGGAGGGTGCCAGATTGGAAAATGGTAGTCTAGATTTATAACTGTAGTATTAATTATGGCGCAGTGGTTTGAGAGATGGACTATCACTCCGGAGACCAAGGTTCGAATGATGGAAACCCACTGGGTGACCTTGGGCAAGTCACACGCTCTCAGCCTCAGAGGATGGCAATGGCAAACCGCTTCTGAAGGAACTTGCCATGAAAACTCATGATCAGGTCGCCATAACTCAGGAGTGACTTGAAGGCACATGGCAATGATAACAAAAACATTAACTTGCATGGCACTAACATGGCTCACTACTCTCATATGAACCATCTTGATGACCCAGGGTGACCAGATGTCCTCACCGCAAAAAAGGACAAGGCATTGTAAAATGTAGGATATTCAAGAAAAATGTAGAACATCACCAACGAACACCCAAATACACTAATATAAGTGTAATTTCATGCTTCTTAGTCATGCTCAAAACGGAGGACGTTTTGAATTCCTTCTGGACAGAAAGTTGAAATAGCAATAGCATTTACATTTCTATTCTGCTTATCAGTGAACTCAGCACTCTCTCAGCAGTTTACAATCTGTTAGCCAATTGCCCCCAACAAGCTGGGTTCTCATTTTACTGACCTACAAAAGGAGGGAAGGCTGAGTCAACCTTGGAGCCCAGCAGGGATTGAACTCACAACCTTGGAGTTTATCATACAATGAGATTTGGGGGTATAATGCAATGGCAAACCGAACGCAATCATGGGGTTTCACGTTATTGTGAATGAGCGTATCTCACCCAATTTCGGGCGATGGGAAGTCATTCCGAACGCAATCATGGGGTTTCACATAATTGCGTATTAGAGTATCTCATGCAATTTCGGGCAATGGGGGGGGTCATTTTCGGGAAATGGGAAGTCATTCTGAACGCATTCCAAATGCAACTAACGTAATTGCGAATTGGCTCCATTCGCAACTGATAGAAATTCCTCCCATGTGATAAACTCTCTTGTGGCTGCAGAACTGGCATTTAACCACAACACCACCAGGGCTCCCTTTTGCCAGGCCATTTGGAGGCTGGTCTGGTCAGCTCCTCCAGCTTAGTCTGGGCTCCTCATTCATTAGATGCATGAAGTGTTATCTTTAGTTGATCAGCTGTGATAGACATGTATCTCCACGCACGTATAAAACAACAGTGTTTTCAATGGGATATATTGTACAGGGATACAGTGGCTTAGTAGTTAAGATGCCAAGTCTGACAATCTCAAGGTCGGAAAATTGGCATTTCGAGGCCCAAGTGCCATGTGACAGATTATTATTATTAAGCGTTATTTATAGAGCGCTGTAAATAAGAGTGAGCTCCTGTCACTAGTCCCAGCTCCTGCCAACCTAGCAATTGGAAAGCATGTAAAAATGCAAGTAGATAAATCGGTACAACTTCGGCAGGAAGGTAAAAGCGTTCTGTGCAGGCATGCTGGCCCCATGATCACAGAGTTGCCTTTGACAATGCTCGCTCTTTGGCTTATAATGGAGATGAGCATCATCCCCTACCACTTACTAGTGCTGCATAGAGTTTATCATACAACGGAATTTAGGGGTATAATACAAATGTAATCTGAACGCAATCATGGGGTTTCATGTTATTGCGAATGAGTGTATCTCACGCAATTTCAGGCAATGGGAAGTCATTCCGAAGGCAAACATGGGGGTTGACGTACTTGCGTGTTAGAGTATCTCACGCAATTTCGGGCAATGGGAAGTCATTTTGAACGCATTCCGAACACAATCAGATTTCACGTAAATTCTCTAAACTAACGAATTCACATAATTGCGAATTGGCTCCATTCGCAATTCAGAGAAATTCCTCCCATGTGATAAAACTCCTATGTTAACACCTTTTGAATATCTTTTATCATATACCCAACAATGAGACATTCCACAATGAAATAAGAGATAGTGCCAGGTCAGATGGCACTCTTGGAATCACAGAGTTGGGCCACAAGGGCCATCCAGTCCAACCCTTTGTCATGCAGGAACTCAGAATCAAAGCATTCCCAACAGATGGCCATCCAGCCTCTGCTTAAAAGACCTCCAAAGAAGGAGACTCCAACAAGTCCCCCTCCGGCGTGTCTTTCACTCTCAAGCAGCCCTTACTGTGAGGAAGTTCCTTCTAAGGTTAAAGTGGAATCTCTTTTCCTGGAGCTTGCATCCATTGTTCCGTGTTTTATTCTCTGGAGCAGCAGAAAACAAGCTCGCTCCCTAATCAATATGACATCACTTCAAATATTTAAACAGGGCTATCAGATCACCTCAAACTCAACAACCTACAGGGGTAGAGTAGAGGACAACTATGAGTAGCTCTCTAGCTAATGATCGGCTAGACGCAAGCCAAAAGGAAACTCCATTGTTGGTATGGCCAAACCTTCACAACACATATTATCGGAACATGTGAGAAGCACGAATCCAGGAAAGCTAGACATAGTAAAATAAGAAATGGAACCTATAAACACTGCAATATTGGGGGTGAGCAAGGTAGAGTGGACAGGGACTGGGCATTTTGAGTCAAATAATTACACAGTGTTTTAGTCCGGAAATGAAGAAGAAAGGGGGTGGCGTTAATAGCAAGGAGAGATGTAGCCAAACCCGTCAAAGGATATAATACAAAGTCTGACCACATAATATCCATAAAACATTGGGTAAACCCCATCAATATAATTTATAATCACAGCACAGCAGCCATATAACACTCTCCAATTAGTCAGAAAGGACTTTGAAGGCGTTCAACAACAACAACAACAGCGTGAGGTTGATAATGCCAGAGAGGCTCAATGGTGCAGTGGTTAGAGCGCTGGACAATGGAGACCAGGGTTCAAAGCCCTGCTTGGCCATGCAGACCCACCGGGAGACCTTGGGCAAGTCACACTCTCTCAGTCTCAGAGGACGACAACCGCAAACCCCTTCTGAACAACTCTTGCCAAGAAAACCCTAGGATAGCTTCACCTGAAGGTTGGAAAGAACCTGAAGGTGCCCATCCACACCACCCTGAAGTCTTTCTGCTCCGATTCTACCTGATCTTTTCAAAAAGCAACAATCCGGTTTGGCACTTCTTGAACTGCCCTGGCTCCATGCTATGGAAAGCCACAAGAAATCATCATTCCCAGAATTCCATAGCATGGAGCCAGGGCAGTGAAAGCAGTGTCAAACCAGATCATTTCTGCAGAGCGGATGCAGCCCAAGAGAACTGTTCTCCCCGTTCCTCAATTTTTTTAAATTAAATTTTTATTGATTTCATACAAATAAAACAACGGCATTTTAAACAATGACATCTATTTCTGGATTCGTCCCAAAAGTTGAACAACAATCTTGAGGCTGCCAAATAAAATAAGAATAACTAATTTAACAGTCACTTCCAAATTTCTTCTAGCACTGAATTACATAATAACATATCTAACTGTACTTTTCTTACCTTCCGTTGAAATGGCTCCAGATTGATATTTTATCACATTTTTTCCCTTATCGAACTAATGCATTCTTGATTTTTATCAACACATATAAGCCACATATTTGACCTCTGTTATCATCAATTTTATTCATTCGCTCCCTTCTAATTTTTAACAAAGACGAATAGGGGCTTTTCCATCGATAATCCTTTTCCTTAGTTTGGAAAACGATCCCTAAACGAAGTGGGAAACTGAGACAGTGTGGAGTAGTGGTTTCAGCCTTGGACTAGGGAGTTTATTAGACGATATAAATTGGAAGTATAATCCAATGGCAATCCGAACGCAATCATGGGGTTTCACGTTATTGCGTATGAGTGTATCTCACACAATTTCGGGCAAAAGGGAAGTCATTCCGAACACAGTCATGGGTTTTACGTTGTATCTCACGCAATTTCGGGCAATGGGAAGTCATTTTCAGGCAATGGGAAGTCATTCTGAACCCATTCCGAATGCAATTGGAATTCGAATTGGCTCCATTCGAAATAGAGAGAAATTCCTCCCGTCTGATGAACTCCAAAGGGAAATGGGGGCTCTTTCCATCCATCTCCCTTCCTCCTCCTTTGTTTGGAAAGTGATCTTTAAACCAAGGAGTTTAACGCATGGGGGGAATTTCTCTCAATTGCGAATGGGGCCAAATTCGCAATTACGTGAATTCGCTAGTTTAGCTAATTTACGTGAAATCCGATTGCGTTCGGAACGCGTTCGGAATGACTTCCCATTTCCCGAAAACGACCCCCCGTTGCCCGAAATTGCGTGAGATACTCTAATACGCAATTACGTGAAACCCCACGATTGCGTTCCCTTTTGCCCGAAATCGCGTGAGATACTCTCATACGCAACAACGTGAAACCCCACGATTGCGTTCGGATCACCGTCGCGTTACGCCCCAAATTCCGTTGTATGATAAACTCCCAAAAGAGAGAAAAGAGAGATAGTATGGAATAGTGGTTTCAGCCCTGGGCAAACCAGGATCTGACAGCTTGGCCATGCAAACCCACTGGGGACAGGTCTCTCAGGGTAATAATGCCAGTGGCCAAGCCCTCCTCTGAACAGATCTTTAACCTCCCCAAATGCAGAAAAGCAGTCCTATACCTGGAAGGGCCAGGACTCACCTGGGAGATGAAAGCAAGGATGGAGATGGTCCAGGAGCAGCATCTGCTGCCTTGCATGGCCATAGAAAAGCAGCCTTCCTTTGTCTTCTTCTCTCTTCCCAGGCTCTGATCTCCTCCACTGCAGCAGAAGCAGAGAAGAATAATAACCCAGTGGCCAGGCAAAGGAGGGACTGACTGGAGCCAGACAAAGCCAATGGGGTTTTTCTATTGCACCCATTGGCCACCCCCCCTTAGGACACACCCACTAATTGGGAATTCCCCCCCACGACAGTGACGTCATTAAGGGAGTGCAGGGGAGGAGGGATGCACCAGGTGATCCCTGATTGGGGTGCTCCCCCAGACATCTGCATCTGGGATGTGCATTATTATTATTATTATTCTATCAATCAATCAATCAATTTTATTAATGCTTAAGCCAAAGGCCATTGGCATGATGAATATTTAAAACCAGTAACAAAATTTCCATATTATATTTCCATATTATATTACATTATTATTATTATCATGAGGCTTTATTTATATAGTGCTGTAAATTGACACCTGCATTCCCCTGTGTCCCATTCAGATTAAAATCCTTAGAGTTTATCATACGACGGGATTTGGGGGTATAATGCAACGGCAATCCGAAGGCAATCATGGGGTTTCACGTTATTGCGAATTAAAGTATCTCACGCAATTTTGGGCGAGGGGAAGTCATTCCGAATGGGATCGTGGGGTTTCACGTAATTGTGTATTAGAGTATCTCATGCAATTTCGGGCAACGGGGTCATTTTTGGGAAATGGGAAGTTGTTCTGAACGCATTCCGAACGCAATCAGATTTCACGTAAATTCGCTAAACTAGCGAATTCATGTAATTACGAATTGGTTCCATTTGCAATTGAGAGAAATTCCTCCCATGTGATAAACTCCATAGAATCATTGAATCCTATTGTTGGAAGAGACCCCAAGGGCCATCCAGTCCAACCCCATTCTGCCATGCAGGAACTCTCCATCAAAGCATCCCTGACAGATGGCCATCCAGCCTCTGTTTAAAGACCTCCAAGGAAGGAGGCTCCACCACTCTCCGATGGAGTGCGTTCCACTGTCAAAAAGCTCTTACTGACAAGACGCTCCTCTTAATGTTGAGCTGGAATCTCTTTTCCTGTCATCCAGTCCAAACCATTCTGCCATGCAGGGACTCACTATCAAAGCACCCCGACAAACCGCCATCCAGCCTCTGCTTAAAAACTTCAATAGAAGTACAGTCAGCCCTCCATATCCACAGATTTTTTTTATCCACGGATTCAAGCATCCAATGGATGCAAACTGCAGGAAAAGAGATTCCACCTCAACATTAGGAGGAACTTCCTGACAGTAAGGGCTGTTCAACAATGGAACATACTCCCTTGGAGTTTAGTGGAGTCTCCTTCCTTAGAGGTCTTTAAGCAGAGGCTGGATGGCCATCTGTCGGGGATGCTTTGATCAAGAGTTCCTGCATGGCAGAATGGGGTTGGATTGGATGGCCCTTGGGGTCTCTTTCAGATCTAGGATTCTATGTATTCCTGCATGGTGGGGAGTTGGACTGCGTGTAAACATCCTTTTGGAACTGTGCAGCCCAAAACTGGACAAAGTATTCCAGGTGGGGCCTGACCAAAGGAGAATAGAGTGGCACTATTACTTCCCTTGATCTAGTCACTATACTTCTATTGATGCAGCCCAGAATCACATTGGCCTTTTTCGCTGCTGCATCACACTTTGTGATACTGAAGGGAGGGGGTGAGTGGGGTGAGCCTCAATAGAAGCAGAAAGGATTGAGAGAGAGAGAGAGAGAGAGAGAGAGAGAGAGAGAGGCCCAGTTTTTAAAATTAAAATTTAAAATTGATTTTTTAAAAAAAAAATTTAAAAAATTATTCTTTTAAATTTTTATTTAGAAACTGTTTTACCAGATTTTCATTTTGACCACATGAAATGATGTACATCATTTTAGATTCTAAGCCTGAGGGCAGGGAACCGTCTAATTATAAGTTTATATGTACAGCACTGTGTAAACCTACAGCGCTATATAAATAAAGGATGATAATAATAATAATAATAATAATAATAATAATAATAATGATGATGTGGGCCACAATCACTGGGGTTAGGGGCACAGGTGGCATGGTTGTTGTTGTGTGCCTTCTAGTCATTTCCAGATCATGGTGACCTTAAAGCGATCCTCTCATGGGGTTTTCCACACAACTGGAAGGAGCCAGTTTGCGGACTGCTATGCCACAATTTAAGATCGTTATGGGAATATCATAGATATGGCTTTTCCTTGTTGTTGTGTGCCTTTAAGACATTTCTGACTTATGGCCACCCTAAGGCAACCCTATCATGGAGTTTTCTTGGCAATGCTTGTTCAGAGGAGGTTTGCCATTGCCTTGCCCTGAGGCTAAGAGCGTGTGACTTGCCTACATTCACCCAAAGGGTTTTATGGCTGAGATGGGAATTGAACCCTAGGAGTTTATCAGACGACGGAAATTGAAAGTATAGTCCAATGGCAATCATGGGGTTTCACGTTATTGCATATTAAAGTATCTCACACAATTTTGGGCAAAAGGGAAGTCATTCCGAACGCAATCATGGGTTTTACGTTATTGTGAATTAAAGCATCTCATGCAATTTTGGGCAATGGGGGGTCATTTTCGGATAATGGGAAGTCATTCTGAACACATTCCAAACACAATTGGAATTCACGTAAATTCGCTAAACTAGCGAATTCACATGAATTCGAATTGGCTCCAATTGGCTCCATTCGAAATAAAGAGAAATTCCTCCCGTCTGATAAACTCCCTAGAGATATAGTCCAACACTCAAACTGGAAAGGGATCCTGATGATTGTATAGAAGAGAGAATTTCAGTAGTTGCTGCTTCTTGCGTGAACAGCAACAACTGCTGGAAGTCCCTCTGCTACACAGCCATTCAAGGTATGGGACCCCTCTCTGGTTCTCACTCTGGCAACTCTAGTGTTAGAAGCCCACCACAATTAAATTGAGACACTGGCCTAAAAGTATGTGCCAAAGGAGTTTTATCATATGGGAGGAATTTCTCTCAATTGCGAATGGAGCCAATTTGCAATTAGGTGAATTCGCTAGTTTAGCGAATTTACGTGAAATCTGATTGTGTTCGGAATGCGTTCAGAATGACTTCCCATTTCCCGAAATGACCCCCATTGCCCGAAATTGCGTGAGATACTCTAATACGCAATAACGTAAAACCCATGATTGAGTTTGGAATGACATCCCTTTTGCCCGAAATTGCGTGAGATACACTCATACACAATTACGTGAAACCCCACGATTGCGTTTGGATTGCCATTGCCTTATACCCCCAAATTCCATCGTATGATAAACTCCTAAGCCATAAAGTCTACAGCCAGCAGCAGACACTGGTTGTGGACCCCTGTAATTTTTTTCCAGATTCCAGCACAAGGGTGGTGCTTTGGAGAACATTTTCTCCTGATTGATTTCCGGCTGGCACACAGGCTTGGCATGTTTTTCTGGCTCTCAGGTACAGGAATGAGAGCTAATGAAAACAGAGGTGGGGAAACCTCAGGTTCTGGGGCTGAACTTATCCCTCTTGGATGCAGCTTGGAACAGTTACTTTTTTAGTTTCAAGTTCCAGGAATCATGCACTGGTTTGGTCCTCCAGGTGTTTTGGATTTCCACTCCCAGAAGCTCCAGCTAGCTTGCTGAACGGTCTGGGAGCTGAAGTCCAAAACACATGGAGGACCAAAGTTTGGGAACCCTACTGGAAGATGGAGTTAGTATTACCAGATCTTAGGGCTTGGCCCTGAATCTTGTTTTTATGGGTGATCACCAGGCAGGAGCCAAGGATGCAAATTCTCAGGTTTTGCTAGGCTTAGGAAAAGGCTGCCCACGATCTCCAGATCACTTAGGAGTTTATCATACAACGGAATTTGAGGGTATAATCTTTTTCAACCTATGTCTTTAACATTTCTCTTTTTCACTCTTGAGAGTTTATCATATGACAGAATTTAGGGGTATAATGCAATGGCAAACCAAATACAATTGTGGGGTTTCACGTAATTGCGTATGAGTGTACCTCACACAATTTCGGGCAATGGGAAGTCATTCCGAACGCAATCATGGAGTTTCATGTAATTGGGTATTAAAGTATCTCATGCAATTTTGGGCAATGGGGGGCATTTTCAGAAAATGAGAAGTCATTCTGAATGCATTCCAAACGCAATCAGATTTCAAATAAATTCGCTAAACTAGCGAATTCACGTAATTGCGAATTGGCTCCATTCACAAGTGAGAGAAATTCCTTCCATGTGATACACTCCATTGTGAAAAGTGAGCAATTTCAAACAGTTGTAACGAGGAGGAAAAATGGGAAGTGTCCAAAGAAACCAGGATGGATGTCTAAAGAACTTTCTACTGAGCTAAGTTTTAAATGGGAGATATATAAGAAATAGAAAAGCAGGGAAATCACCAAAGAGGAATTCAGACAAATAGCTAGCACCTGTAGGGGCAAGGTTAGAAAAGCTAAAGTGCAGAATGAGCTCAGGCTTGCTAGAGAGGTTAAGAAAAATAAAAGGGGCTTTTTGGGGTATGTCCATAGCAAAAGGAAGAAGGAGGAAATGTTAGGGCCATTATGTGGAGAAGATGGAGAAAGGCTAACAGAGGACAGAGAAAAGGAAGAATTACTCAACACCTTCTTTGCTTCAGTCTTCTCAGAAAAGGCAAAGGGTGTTCAACCTGAGGATAATAGAGCAGAAAACACAATCGAGGAAATGCAGTGCACAATATGAAAAGAGGTAGTATAGGAATACCTGGTTAGTCTAAATGAATTTACGTCTCCAGGACCAGATGAATTACATCCAAGAGTATTAAAAGATATGGCAAATATAATCTCAAATATAATCACTGGCAATAATTTTTGAGAATTCCTGGCAAACAGAAGAGGTCCCGGCAGACTGGAGGAGGACTATTCCTATTTTTAAAAGGGGGAAGAATAAGACCCAAACAATTGCTGCCCAAGCAGCTGGACATCAATACCAGGAAAGTCCCCCATGACAAGTTCCCCAATGATATTCTTGCAAACAAGCTAGTAAAATGTGAGCTAGACATTGCAACTGTTAGGTGGATTTGTAATTGATTGACTGGCCGAACCCAAAGGGTGCTCCATTGCTGAGCACCCTTATGTCCCCCAAGTACTTTTCTGAAATTAATGTTGGCCCTTGGGCTTAATACGTTTCTCACTGCCACTGATGAACTCAGTGTCACAGTGAAAGACAGGGGAGTTTATCACAAGGGAGGAATTTCTCCCAATTTCGAATTGAGCCAATTCGAATTCACGTTCACTAGTTTAGCGAATTTACGTGAAATCTAATTGCATTCGGAATGCGTTCAGAATGACTTCCCATTTTCCGAAAATGACCCACATTGCCCAAAATTGCGTGATATACTCTTATACACAATAACGTAAAACCTATTATTGCGTTCAGAATGACTTCCCTTTTGCCCGAAATTGCGTGAGATACACTCATATGCAATTACGTGAAACCCCATGATTGCGTTTTGATTGCCAGTGCATTATACCCCCAAATTCTGTTGTATGATAAAGGCACTTTGGCAGTGCCTTTATTTCTATTTTAGTTGATCTGAGATAAGTAGGTGACTCCTCTTTCCAAATACGGCGATGTCCCTATCAGGATCTGAAAAGAACCAGCTCATGCTTACCTTTACACTAGGGAACAGCATGACTGTTGTTGATCTTGGAACTGATCATTTTTTCCCATGAGATCATCTGTTCCGGTTGCCTAAAGGATTATTTTCAGAGCGAGAGCCACACACCCTTCCCTTCCCTCCTCAGCACCCAGATCACTGGGCCGATGACGGCACTGAGCCCAGGGCAGGAAGGGGAGCTTGAGAAACCAAGCAGCAGCCACAGCAGAAGTGGATAGGGCTTGAATTATTTACAGGTCATTAACCTTTTGAGTTACCAGCAAAACCAAAATGACTGGCAAGAGCCAGCAGGCTGCAGGCAGATAGCAAGTGACATTTGTTAAAAAGGCAAAAAAGAAGAAGACCAACATCAGTTAACTTAGGTCTCATTCTCACTGCCTTTTAAACCGGATCATGAATCAGTTTGAACCAGTTCAAATGAACCTGGTTCTCACTTACTGTATATACTCATGTATAAGTCTAGAAATTTAGGTTAAAAAACTGACCCAAAAAACCTGAGTCGACTTATCCACGGGTCAATGTAAGTACTGTATCTTAACTCTTATTTAAAAGAAGGAACCATCCCCTGGTGAAAAGCAAGGGTATAATCTGTCCTGGAAGCACTGACCCCCTTTAGTCTCTCATCCATCCAGTCTTAAGAATAAGCACAAAGAGTTATGTCTGATGGACTTTTGGAAGTTATTTGACATTGTTTTGCTTTGCTTCATCCTTTAGATCTTTTTATATATCCCCCTAAATTTTACCCTCGATTTATCCACGGGTCATAGCAAAATCCATAATTTTGGCCCCAAAACTTGCCCTCGACTTATACATGAGGTCGACTTATAGTCGAGTATATGTAATTTGAACCGCTGAAGTGATTCTGAGAGGGGGCCATGCATGGCTAGACGCATTTAACCCATGTCCTTTTGATGCTGATTTTTCCGCTTTTTTTTTGATAAATCGTATCTGCGCAAGTGTGAACCACACACGGATCGTAATCTATTCAAATTTCCCCTTTGCCTGGCTGGAACCGAATCATTTTGAATAGATTCATTTGTGAATGGGAACAACAAGTGGAATATTATGGAGGGGAAAATGTGATGGGGCAAACGTAGTGGGGGAAAAAAATGCGACCTGGGCAAATGTAGTGGGAACCACGCTCGCTGTCGAATCAAAGGGGCCTTGGGAGATTTTCACACAGGAAAAAATGATGGGAAAATAATGAGATTCTCCTGTCACTAATGTGCAATGGCACGAAAATTTTCAGACTGCTCTGAACAAAAAAATAAAGTAAAAAACAAACAAGCACTGGATTGTTTCTGCAGTGCAGATGCAGCCTTGATCTGAGCCACGCGGGAATTTAGCAGTCTCCCAATATTGATAAGCACAGCAACCATAGCTGATCGTTTCTCTAATCCCTTGATAGGATTTTTTATGATCTAAAAGAAGACACTATCTGTCTGATTGGGTGCCTTAACCACTGCCAATTAAACAGAGCTCAGGAAAGTCTTTGGTGACTGTTGGTTTTTGGACTAAAGGTCCTAGAATCCATAGCAACTTATGATAAACAGTTAAATTAACAGGAGCAATTAGGTATGTACAAAGCTGTTAGCTGGAAAGCTGGGGCATGAGTTCAGAGTTTGCCACATGTTTCCTAAGAATGAAGTTCCACTGAGCTCAGGGAGAGATATACCTCCTAGTAAATATTTTTAGGATTGCAGCCCCAGGAGTATATCTGATCTTTATCCTGCCCAGAGGAAGGTCAGGATAAAAATCATGCCAAACAAATGGAAATATAAAATCCCATAAACGGAGAGAGATTTGCATCTGAGTCACCGTTTTAAGGCAGTAAATCTCTCAGTGATATTTAAATCCAGTTTGAAGTTCCCATCTGCCACCATTTCGGATCAAAATGGAGGCATCTCCATTTCCTGAAAGGTGGCTCTGAGACTCGAATCTATCTGATAGCGCATTCACGCTATCAGAGATGAGGATTATTGCAGTTCTTTAAAAAAGAACTGCTAAGGGATCTGGTGCCAAATGCATTGGTTTAAATGGGCTTTTTGGTGCCCCCCTTCCTGCAAACTGCATCAATTGGTGCAAGTCTGAATGACAAGAAAATAACCGAGGAATTTATCATACGACGGAATTTGGGGGTATAATCCAATGGCAATCCGAATGCAATCATGGGGTTTCACGTTATTGTGAATGAGTGTATCTCACACAATTTCGGGCAATGGGAAGTAATTCCGAACGCAATCATGGGGTTTCACGTAATTAAGTATTAGACTATCTCATTCAATTTTGGGCAATTGGGGGGGGGGGTCATATTCGGGAAATGGGAAGTCATTCTGAACGCATTCCGAACGCAATCAGATTTCACATAAATTCTCTAAACTAGCGAATTCACGTAATTGCGAATTGACTCCATTCGCAATTGAGAGAAATTCCTCCCATGTGATAAACTCCCTAGTTTATAAACCAAAATTTTGTCATCTTGGTGCCTTTTTGAAAGGCAATTCTTGGGCCAGTTCCAGTCAGCAGGGCCAGTGCTCAGGGATCATGGGTGGGCAAGAGTAAATCCCTTGGCACTTACTTCTGAGTAGACATGCATAGGACTATGAAGTTGTTGTTGTTGTGTGCCTTCAAGTCATCTCCATCCTGTGGCGGCCTTAACTAAGGCAAACCTATCATAGGATTTTCTTGGCAAGTTTCTTCAGAGAGGGTTTGATATTGTCGTCCTCTGAGGCTGAAAGAGCATGACTTGCCCAAAGTCATCCAGTGGGCTTCCATGGCTAAACCAATTCTTGAGCTTCCAATGCTCAAACCATTACACCATGATCTCATAGGACTACAGTCTTCCATATCCACGGATTCCTTATTCATGGATTCAAACATCCACAGTTTAAAAATATTATATATATATATATATATATATATATTTAAAAAAGGAAACCTTGATTTTGGCATTTTACGTAACGGATACCATTTTACTATGCCATTGTATTTAATAGGATTTGAGCATCCATGGATTTTGGTATCCACAGGAGGTCCTGGGATCAAATGCCATCAGATACCAAATATATGTTAATAACCCTAGCATGGTTTGAGCATTGGACTAGGACACTGGGAGACTAGGGTTTGAATCCCGGCTCAGCCACGGAAACCCACTGGGTGACCTTGGCCAAGTCACACCCTCTCAGCCTCAGAGGATGGCCATGGCAAACCCACCTCTGGAGAAACTTGCCAAGAAATCCCTAAGATAGGTTCGCTATAACCCTACGATAGGGTCGCTATAAGTCGGAAATGTCTTGAAGACGCAGAACAACAAGAACAACCCTAGCCTCAATATTCAAGAGAGAAAGGGAACTTAGTTGCAACCACATTATAATGTGACGTTAGTAGCAAGGCCTTGGGTAAAAATGATATCCTTGCATATGATCTCTTCATATTATTCCTTCATTTGCAAATCTTGTTTTGCAAACTTTGTTTTGAGTTTCAGAACAATCACTGTAAGCAACAGCAACAATTGGAAGAGAAGAAACTAATGAAAGGTTCAGGAAATATACCCCACTCCACCCATCCACATGCTCATTATGAAAATTACACTCAAAATCCAAATGTTGGTCTCCAATGAAGTAGACGCATTAAACGAATGGGAATTTAGTAATTCAACACTTGCATAAATTAAACTGATTCAGTGAATCTACTCTGGTTGGGAGCAACAATTGGGTTTAGGTCAAAGTCTGCATTTTGAATATATGCTTTAATATATATATTTTTTTTCTAGAAAAGTAATTACTGACCACAGTTCCGCCCTGACATAATCGCTCCTTTTTTCCTCCAATGTTCAGGGTGTGAGTGCCACAGCAATGTGGTCAAACCACTTCGGCAGTCAAACTGGAAGCATTTGTGCATGCCAGAGGGAAATCAGCAGATTTGAGGAATCCGAAGCTTGCAAAACCAGAACGAATCTTTTAAGAAAAACAAACAAACATCAAAATAGCAGGGTGTAGGGAAAACTGCTCAATGACGATTTGGCATGTAGTACCGTGGCCGGCCTTCTGATTATTGTTAACGTTTGCTGTCAAGTTGGCTTTGACCAATGGTGAACCTATGAATGAGAGATCTCCAAGTGCACTGAACGTCAACAGTCCTGTTCTTACAAACTCTAGGGCTTCCTTGATTGGACTAATCCGCCTGTCATACAGTCTTCTTTTCCTACTGCTTTCTACATTGCAGAGCATCATAATATTTTCCTGCGAGTCAATCATGTTATTATGTGTCAAAAACACTTCAGCCTCAGTTGAGTCATCTTGGCTTCTAGGGAGAGTTCAGGACTCACTTGATCTAAGATCCATTAGTTTTTTAAGTAGTCCATGGTATCCATAGAGTTTTCCTCCTGCAGATTTCAAATGCATTAATTTTCCTTTCTGTCGGGTCTCTTTACTGTCCAACTTTCACACTCATACATAGAGAAACCCTGCAACAGGGATGATTTTGACTTCCTAGCTTTACAATGATGGATCTTTACACTTGAGGATCTTAGTTAGTTCCTTTATAGCTGCACTTCCAAGTCTTACTTGTTTTGAATTTTTTAATAACATAATTTGTATTAAACATAAAAACAACAATCACACACATATTTTTTGGGCGGTCTGTACAACCGCTTAGATATTCTTTCACCCAGTATTCAAGACTTCTTCCTTTGAATCCAATCCTGCTATCAGTATCATATGTTCTGTTAAAGAGATAAACAGTGATAAAATGTAGCCTAGTCTGATTCCTTGCCAATGGAAAACCATTCTTTTTCTCCATATTGTGTCCTGACAGTGGCCTCTTGTTTAGAGCAGAGGTTATGCATCAAGACAGTCTGATGTTTGGCACACCCATTTCTCTTAGAGAGAACCATAATTTATCATGATCTACTCAATCAGAAGCTTGGCTGTAATCTAAAAAGTGCAGCTTGATTTTCTTCATTATCCATTGTATGTTTGCAATATGATCCCTAGTGCTTCTTCCTTTTTCTGAAGCTAGCTTCGATATCTGCCATTGCCCACTCCATGCACAGTAAAAGTCTTTCTTGTAAAAGACAAGTTACTTTGAGAGGGTGCAAACGGAAAACTAGAGAAGAGAGTGAATGGAATGGAGTTCCATTCCAACAATTTCAGTTCAGTCATCTTGGTTTCTAGGAAGAATTCAGACTTGATTTGCTCTAGTTCTACTCCATTCATCTGTTCCAACAGAGAGTGATCACTACTCAAGTGTTATTCAAAGTGATGATTCATGGACCATTGCCAGTCCCAGGTAAGCTTCCAGGAAAGAAAGAAACATGGGACTACTTCTTGGCAAGAAAAAAAAAGGCAATTCCCCATAAAGATAGCTTGAGAAGCACTGATACCTATTTCCTGTAGGCTCCACTGGCCTTTATTGGCTTGCTTAGGTTGGTGTACCAAAGTATAACAATTGCACAGGAAAAAATGACTTAACACTTTTGCAACCCAGTGTTACAAATCTTGCCTCTGAACGATTTCAGTGCAATCAGTTGATGCAACAGAGCACCTGACTTTCTGACATTTCATCAAGCTGGGTGGCTCTGCAAGCATGCCTCTGTGTGTAGCCATCCATGGGAACGCAGTAGTGGTGGGAGAAACCTTGCAATGAAGATTTTAGAACCGAGAAGAGCTTTAAAGGCAGGTCTTCTGGCTCCTGTCTGCAGCTGATTCCCAGCCTTCAACTGGACAGGGCAGAGGTCAGGCTGCAGGCAAATTTAGGAAGGGTCAGATGTCAGTGTAGCTCTCCAAGGAGGTTGTTTCTCAAACAAAGGGATTGCCCCACCACAGAAAAGATTCTATGTTCAGATGAGAAAAGATTCCTGTCCAAGAAGGTGCTCTGATAGGGATCTTTTTTTTCCATTCACTTACTGGGGCATAGAGCTCTAGCCTTGTCGGAATTTATGAAAGACGAATATTTGAAATATTTAGGAAAAGAAGAACTTCTTCCTCAAAGCAGTATAGACTCACAATTTTTTAGGACTGCAAGGGGCTGCAAGGGTCATCCTTCTTTGCAGCAATACACAACTAAAGCGTCCCTGAAAGAGGCCCATCCAACTTCTGTATAAAGACTTCCAAAGATGGAGAGTCCACCACCCTCCGGGGGAATCTGTTTCACTGTCAAACTGCTATTAAGTTTTTAAAAAATGTCTTTTTAATGTTTAGGGAAAAATCAATTTTCTTGTAATTTCACCCAACTGGCTTGTGTTCTAGCTCCCGGAGCAGAGAAAACAACCTTGATCCATCTTTGAGGCATCATCTCTTCAAATATTTAATAATGGCCATCATGTCATAAAATACAGATGAGATGTTAACAAAGAATTATGGACCAACCCCTCTGCTAAATAATGATGATAAGATATTTACTACCATTGTGGCAAGCCAATTGAGAAGGCATATTTCAGAATATCCATGAGGATCAGTGTTAATTTGCCCCCCCAAAAAAGACAACTAAGGGAGCGTGTTAAGAATCATTATCAATATTATTGAATTTTAAAATACTGTATCATAATGACAAAATGTTGTTTTTAAAAATTATTATTATTATTTTATAAGTTTGAAGATATTTTCATGGAACTATTTATTACAAGCATCGGAAAGAACAGATTTTGGTGAAAGTATTATTTGGGCATCTACTCAGTCCAAAAGGCCCAGGTCTGAGTAAATGGTAATGCATCAAGCGCAGTTTAATTTTGAGGACTGAAGAGAACTCTATTCGCTTGTCATTACCAAAGCCAGTGATTATTTTTATGTGGAAAATTAAATTAATATAGGCCACATTAGTAAAGGGTCAGTGCTGAAGTATGTGGCATTCTAAGAAAAATATTGGTGCCTGAATATCAGGAGAAGATTTGTATCATCCGTACATCCACATGTCCATCGCTGACACAATGCGAATCCAAAGAGAATATAAGACATCCAGTTGTTCGGCTACTCCTCTGGGACAGCTGTTTCACTCAGTTTTAGGTTTATTTAGCCATGTTTACGGTTACGAATCATCTGGAATCCACGTTATGATTTTAGTTTTTCTATCTAGATTAAACAGGGGGAGATACCATAAAGTTCCAGAAGAGTCAAAAAGACAGAACAAATGACCTCTCATCTTGAACAGGACCATCCCTGCAGGGTTTTTTCCATTGTGATCTTGAGATCGATAGGAGTGCCTAGGGCTCTCATAGAGACATATAAACCTCTCTCTCATACAGCATTCAGCTGCCTTGAACTGGACACTGCCCCCAGTTAGAAACACATTTTTTTCAATCACCCCTTTCCTTTCCTGGTATTATTCTCAGCTGTGAACCATCACCTGCCACATTTACTGTATCTTAGATAGTGTTTATGCTATAGCAGTAACCGTGCGTCAGTGTTCGGCACCAAATGAACTCTTGGAAAAGTCTGGAAGTGCACCCATTTCTGACACAGAATAATCACTGAGGAGTTTATCACATGGGAGGAATTTCTCTCAATTGGGAATGGAGCCAATTCGCAATTACGTGAATTCGCTAGTTTAGCGAATTTACGTGAAATCTGATTGCGTTCGGAATGCGTTCAGAATGACTTCCCATTTCCCAAAAATGACCACCCATTGCCCAAAATTGCGTGAGATACACTCATACGCAATTACGTGAAACCCCATGATTGCATTCGGATTGCCATTGCATTATACCCCCAAATTCCATTGTATGATAAACTCCTTTGTGGGAAGAGAGAGACAGCTATCGACATCAACCACATGGAGGGCTGTAGACAAGATATTTTAACAGACACACTGCAAGGCAAAAGTCTTATCCAGACATATTGCCCTTGGAGATCTGTAGGACAAGAATTAATAACCTTGAACAGCAGCCATGTTATCTCACCAAAAATGGACAGAGGAATTCGCTAACTACTCTGCCCAAATTGAACAGCCACTACGATTAGAAAAACTCCAAGAATGTTAAATCCCTCAACAAAATACAACAACAACCCCCTCCTTGTCCCACTTCTCATGCCATACCTCGGCACACCAATGCCCTCAAAGGTAAATCACAAACCCTATATATCCTGCTGCATCAGAAGACACTTCAGATGCTCCCTGAAAGCACAAATCGTCCCTCCAAAGAAATTCTATTGAAGAAACTCTATCCAACCCTGAGCCAGTGGTGTTAAAGGTAGTGCGGGGTGTGTGGATCGCACCAGGTGACACCCTTAAAAAAAGTAGAAACCGGTTGTGACATTCATCTGCTTCCCTTTAAAGTGCTTTAAGATATCTTGAAAATGCTTTAAGATATGGTGGAAAGGGGTTCAGGCTCAGTGGGAGGAGAAAGGAGAGGCCCCAGAATTTTGCATATGATATTGAAATTTGATGGTATAATATTAATTTTGCGAGTTGTTTATGTCACAACTATTAGCATTATATTCAGATGGGAATTATGATTTACGAGTAACATTAGTGCAAAAAAGCATAAGGATTCTGTATGGTGTGAAATGGGAGGAGGTCAACGGGGGTGTGAAACCATGAGTTACCGCACCAGGTGACACCAACCGTAGTGATGCCACTGACCTGAGCAGAAACATTCAAATTACTCCCAAGAGATAGCCCCAAACCACTTACGTAGTTTTGGGAATGAAATTATGACCTGTCCCATCTAAGATCTGGAAACTCTAAACCTTTTAAGACTCACAGCTCCTTATTTTTTAATTGTTCTAAATAGCACATGTGTTGTGGAGTCGAAGGCTTTCATGGCCGGCATCCATAGTTTTTTGTGGAGCTTTCGGGCTATGTGGCCATGTTCTAGAAGAGTTCCTTTCTGACGTTTCACCAGAATCTGTGGCTGGCATCTCCTGTGTGACCCTGGCAAGGAAGGAGTAATTTGCAAATGTATTGTTCTGTTGCTAATGGCAGACCTCAGGGTGGGAGGACATTAACCCTTGTTTGCATATCCTCCCATCCTGAGGTCTGCCATTAGCAATAGAACAATACATTTGTAAATTACTCCTTCCTTCCCAGGGTCACACAGAATATATATCTCCAATCCTTTTTCCAGGCTATCATTCTCTGAAGATGCCAGCCACAGATGCTGGCGAAATGTCAGAAAGGAACTCTTCTAGGACATGGCCACATAGCCTGAAAGCTGCACAAAAAACTAAGCACATGTGTTATTTCTATGAACATCAAATTTATTCCAGATCAAGCCGCCCTACACTGATGACCTTTGCTCAGGCATTGATTTCAACAGGGAGTCATCAGTGTAGGGCTTTGATCTGCCAAGTCCTATGGCTACACTCTACTGCACCACACTATCTATTCCACCTGACTCCAAAACTTGTTTCTTTAAGGCAAAATGGCTTAAATCATTTTGTAAGATGCTATCTTTAGTTTCCATGGGGAGAAAATTCCATGCCAGAGGGGCAGCTAATAAGAAATTGCTATCTTTACCCTCCTGCCCCTGAGCCCTGTGGTTCTGACTTGGCGCATGGCAAATAAAGCTACATCCACACCGCAAAACCAATGCAGTCAGACACCACCAACCACCATGGCCCAATGTTTTATCTATTTTAATTGTATGTACAGCGCTGTGTAAATTTACAGCCCTATATAAATAAAGCTCAATAAATAATAATGACAACAGCTCCAGGACCCACAAGTTCCTGAGTTAGCTAGCCCTCTCTGTCAAAGACCTCTGGCACTACTACAACTAACTACCCAGGTCCCAACTGGGATGGAGCCATGGCAGCCAAAGTGGTGCCAGACTGCACCAATTCTGCAGTGTAGCAACAGCCTAAATCTATCAACACCTCTTGCGAGGCAGTGGGCAGCCCAACCGCAGTTGAAGTCAGTCCTGGGGTCAATTCCTTGAACCTGAATTCACCGCCAAGGGAGAAGCCACCCTGCTCCCAGCCTTCCATCATTCTCCAGTATGAAGCTAGTAATTTGTAAGATTGCCCTACCTTGTAGGGCTGTTGTAAGAAGAGCCAAGATCATGTGCACAGCACCTATTTTGGCATGCAGGAGATCTGGCCCTGGGCATCTCATCTGTAAGCCAAAGGACCTGCATATGGCTGGAGAACCTCTCCCTATCAGAGCAATACTAGACCAAAGCTCAAACCAATAACCCCAAGCAGCAGTGACCACTTGCACACACAATGCAGCAATGACCACTTGCACACACAATGCAGCAGTGACCACTTGCACACACGATGCAGCAGTGACCACTTGCACACACGATGCAGCAGTCCTAGGCAGGCTAAACTACAAGTCCAAGAACAAAGCCTCATAGGTGTGCATGTGTGTGTGTGGTGTGCCTTCAAGTTGTTTTCGATTTATGGTGATCCTAAGGTAAACCTATGACGGAGTTTCCGTGGCAAGATTTGTTCAGAGGAGGTTTGCCATTTGCCTACAAGCCAGGAATGCACCAAGAACACAAACAAAATGCAGTCAGCATGGCATAGTGCTTTGAGAACTGGACGACGACTCTGGAGACCAGCGTTTGATTCCTTGCTCAGCCACGAAACCCACTTGGTGACCGTGGGCAAATCACATGCTCTCAGCCTCCGAGGAAGGCAATAGCAAACCTATACAAATCTTGCCATGATAATAATCCCATGATAGGTTAACTTTAGGGTTGCCATAAGTCAGAAATGACATGAAGGCACACAACACAGAGAGAGAGAAAGAGAGAGAGTCACAGAGCTGTTGGAAGAAGCTGAAAAGAGGGAAAGGGAAGGCAAAATTGTTTGTATTTAAATATGGTGGGCCCTTGGTAGCCGCTGGGATTTGGTTCCACTCATGGATAGCAAAATCTGTGGATGTTCAAATGCCATCAAATACAATGGCATTTTGAAATGGTTTCCCTTATATAAAATGACATAAACAAGGTTTGCCTTTTGGGTATATAGGTGTTAACTTATCTCTATGTAGTCACTATCCAGATTTACACATTTTCCCCAGGGTATCTTGACCCTCCAAATACCATTATTGTAGAAGTCTGCAGATTGCACCTGACAAGGATTTTGCACTTTAGTCACTTCCGGCAGAGCCAGTCACAAAAATAAAGGATTCAATGAGTTGATTTTCTCAGCAACGTGCACTTAGGGACCAATGATGACACTGACAAAATTTCATCAGTATGCCATAATAACTTCCAGGTGATAATTATTACTTTACGATATCCCCTCGTAAGGCGCAGGGACCACAAAGGCCAGCTTTCCATACTACCAAAACTGGCCAGCAGTCCCTAAAACTGGGGACCAGTGATGGTCGGGTGGCAGTGCAGCAGCAATTTCATGTGCAATAAAACCAGTTTTCCCCTATTCCAGCCCAATCCCGTCCCATGCCCAGATCAGGTTGAAAAATTGAATGTGATAAACTTTTTAGTCTGACTGTGTAAACACAGCTCCCAGAGCCCTCTTCTGGCAGAATAGGAAAACAGACACCTGCAGATTGGCTTCTATGGAGATTATCAGATGGGAGATGAAGTGTCCTTTAAGAACAGGAAAAGGACGCAAACGTTGCACTTATCCCATTATTTTCCATCCAGAAAGTGTTTGACTGCGATCGCACAAAAGACGTTCAAATGACAGTGCGCAGATCCCGTCATTCTCCCGTCGTTGAAGCGGCATTGCCCGGCATTTTGCATTAATGGGAGTTCACGTTAATGCAATGCCACTTCAATGATGGGACAATAGTGTTGTAATCTGAAAGCCTTTCGTGGGATCGCAGTAAAAGACAGGATAAGGACGGGGAAGCGATCCCGTCCTTATCCCGTCTGTGTGTGATAATATCCTATAACGGATGAATAACATTGCTTTTTGTGTTAACTGTCATCACGTTGACTTTGACTTATGGCAACCTGATGAATGAGAGACTACCCAAGCCTCAAAAGCCTAGCTCATGTCATGCAAACTCAGGGCCATGGCTTCTTTCATTGAGTCTATCCATCTGTAATGTGGTCTCCCTCTTTTCCTACTGCCTTCTTCGCTTCTAGGGAGAAATCAGGTTTGATTTACTTTCAGACCCATTCATTGATCTTTTGGGCAGGCCATGGCACCTGTAGAATTCTCCTCCTAAGCACCGTATCTCAGATGAGTTGATTCTCTTTCGGTCAGCTTTCTTCCCTGTCCAGCTTTCACAACAGGAATATATTTGGAAATATCTTTCCTGACTAACACTTCAGGATCTTAGCTAGGTCCTTGATAGCTACCAGCATCTCTGCCCTTTGCCTGGTCCAACACAGCAGAACCACAGAGACAAGTACAACCGAGTATTTTAGATTTCCTGTTTTCTACCACATGCAAAAAAGTTTATTGCATTTTAAGTCTGGGAGATAAAATACCGATTACAGATGTCCCTATTTTCCAATAACTTTATTGGGTATGCACCATTGACCCTGACTAAAATTTGTAATGTACTACTGCATTACTTAGAATAAGGTAGGCTTGTGTTTCTAAACATTTGTCAGCAGCATGCCATTCTGAAACCTGTCAAAACCTATTTTAAAAATTTAGATTCCCCCGTAGCTGCATTAGTTAACAAAGAATAAAAAAGCCTGTCTCACATCACATGGAGTTTGCCGTTAAAGTCAAGGGTTTCAGGAGTCATCTGCCTTGAAATCTGAAACTGGTCCAAAATTGTCTTAGCCTAAGCAACCTTCCTTGCTTCAGTAGCCCTAGTTTTAAATCAGAGATGCTAAGGATCTCCTCACTTTCAATTGTTTCAGGAAACTTCATTGTGCCATCTGTATATGCACGATCTGTCCAAAAGCTGTTTGGTTCTTATTTCTTGATTTTGGCAAACCATCCAAGGGCCCTGGCTTCAATTCTAGATGTTTTGAGAGATTCATGGGAATGAATCTTTCTCCATGTATCTTGCTAAGCAAGAGTCTCAGCTTGGCGGGAGCTCCTTGGTCACAATCCTACCCATGAAGTAAACACTGTAGATTTCCTTAATGTCTCCTTTCACAGTCAATATGGCTGATCCTGTCACAGGCTGGTTGGGCTGCAGGGACAAAATGGAAGAAATTGAAAAGCATTTTCATGTGAAACAAAGATGGTGTTGAGTCGAAGGCTTTCATGGCTGGCATCCATAGTTTTTTGTGGAGCTTTCAGGCTATGTGGTCATGGAGTTCCTTTCTGATGTTTCGCAAGCATCTGTGGCGGCATCTTCAGAGAATGATAGCCTGGAAAAGGATTGGATAAATATATATCCTGTGTGACCCTGGGAAGGAAGGAGTAATTTGCAAATGTATTGTTCTGTTGCTAATGGCAGTCCTCAGGGTGGGAGGATATGCAAACAAGGATTAATGTCTGCTAACTGATTCCCAGCAGACAATGAGCACCACTTAGCAGGTTTGGAGTATACAGAAAACCTACACACACGGACAGATACTGACACAAGAACTCCAACCATCACCCAGGAGAAAAAAGAAGAACAATAAACATATTGGTGGACTGGGCAAATCTGTGAACCCCATTTCTTGGAAGATGAAACCATTAGCTCTACAGGCTAATGGTTATTCCAGCTCAGACATCAAAAGGGCTACTAGATCCAGAAAAATCCATAGGAATGAATACAAACAATCACACAAAGAGAACATATTTTTACCATAAATCAAAGGAGTCACAGACAGAATTGACTTAGGGAGTCTGGAGAAGAGAAGGTTAAGAGGTGATATGATACCCCTGTTTAAATATCTGAGGGGATGTCATATTAACGAGGGAGCAAGCTTGTTTTCTGCTGCTCCAGAGAATAGAACGCAGAACAATGGATGCAAACTGCAGGAAAAGAGATTCCACTTTAACATTAGGAGGAACTTCCTGACAGTAAGGGCTGTTCGACAGTGGAACACACTCCCTCGGAGGGGGGTGGAGTCTCCTTCTTTGGAGGTCTTTAAGCAAAGGCTGGATGGCCATCTGTCGGGTATGCTTTGATTGGGAGTTCCTGCATGGCAGGGGGTTGGACTGGATGACCCATTTTGGGGTCTCTTCCAACTCTATTATTCTATGATAGGGAAACTAGTGAGGAAACACAACCTCCAAATAATCTACAAACTGACCAAGAAAATCCAGCAAATGCTGCACTCAGTGAATGACAGGATAGACCCTCTCACAGCTGCATGAGTTTACCACATACGGTGCAGCTGCGGACATGTCTACATAGGGACCACCAAACGCAGCGTTCAACCAAGAATCAAGGAAGACGAGAAACATTGCAGACTGCGTCAGCCAAACAAACAAACAAACAAACAAACAGCTTCATTTCTATACCGCTTCATACCCTTAAGGAGTGTCTAAGTGGTTTACAATTGTAAGCTATTTGCCCCCCAACAATCTGAGTACTCATTTTAGCGACCTCGGAAGGATGCAAGCCTGAGTCGAGCTTCAGCCCTTTGCTGGTCTTGAACTCGCCACCTTATGGTTTTGAGTGAGTGGCTGCAGTACAGGCATTTAACCACTGCGCCACCAGGGCTGATCCAGAAAAATCATCATCAGCAGAACACATTATAAACCATCCTGGGCATAAAATGCTATTTGAAAACACTGAAATTCTAGACCATGCCAACAACTATCAGGCCAGAATGCACAGGGAAGCCACTGAAATCCAGAAACACCTGTACAACTTCAACAGGAAAGAAGAAACCCTAAAAGTAAACTAAGGCCCTGTACAAACGGGCAGAAAGAGGGGGCGAGACTCTGCCCCTTTCTGCCCTGGATTGGTGGCATGGCAAACTCACGCCACGGGATCGATCCGGCCTCCGCAGAGCACAAACCTTTTTGTGCCTCTGAAGAGGCGCCATATCTGCTGCTGGGCGGCTTGATCAAACCCCTTTAGCGAAGTCCTATTTGGGCGCTGCACCAAAGGGACTTCATCAACGTGAATGCCATCTGAATGGGTGCGTGCAAATATGGTGCCCGGGCAGCGCAGGGAGGGTTGAGAGCATGGGCACGCTCAGCCCTCTCTCCGTCCACAGACCGGTGCTTTTTGCCCATCTGAAAAACACCAAAACCAAGACCTAGCAAGTGCAAATGAACATCACCCAGGGTCAGGGGGGTTTCCCAGCAGAGATTGGATCATTAATTAAATAGAGACCCAGAAACATTGCAATTCAACAACAGAACAATACACAGATTAAAATGCAAATCACCAGCTCTCAACCAAGGGTCACATAGTATATATATATACCCCACACACTTCCATGCCAGCATGCTCTGAAGATGCCAGCTACAGATGCTGGCGAAACATCAGGAATAAACTCTTCCAGAACATGGCCACAGAGCCTGAAAAACCCACCAAAAACTATCATCAGGTATTGTTTGTTACCTGGTTATGTGACAAGCAGTACCTGCTGAATTTCCCCCTTCTACACAACTATGGGACCCTCTCCAGTTTTCATTAAAGCAACTCCATATTATACATATATATGCATGAGGAGCCGCACAGATTCTTCTTCTGAAGTTCCATCTCTGTCTGTGGTTGAGTGAAATCTCACAAATAAAAGAACGTTTAAAAACGTCATCCAGAGTATTCTGCGGATTATGTTGTTATGTGAATTTCCTCCATGAGGCTCATGATTCTGTGGTTACACTAAAAACTGCAAACTTTTTGCCAATTGCTATTAAAATGTGGGCTATGATAATGCCCTACCTTTTAAATTGTACAATCTTATTTTTAAATGAATTCAGTGATTTTATGTGCATGCGAACCGTTCAGATATCTGTCTGTTTCAGTACTAGGGGTATTTTTTTCAACATATAATTGCTTTAGTATGTTTTGTTTTGTTTGCTGGTAACTACTGCGTTTTTTCGAACTGTAATAGTCATTGGTTTCATACAAATAAGTTTGGACTTGATTTGAATTTGTCAGTAATATAGGAAGCTGCTTTATACTGAGTCAGATCACTTGAGATCATGTGCATTCGAAGTGTATCCTATATTGGGAGAAAGGCAGGATATAAGAAAATAATAATAATAATAATAATAATAATAATAAGCCCTACATGATAGTTATGCCCCCTGACCTTTAGCACCGACAGGATCAGGATCAGAGGATGAGTGGGGAGTTTTAAACTTTTCCCCTCTCCTGCTGTATTTTCAAACATTTGAGTTTATCAGACGGGAGGAATTTCTCTCAATTTCGAATGGAGCCAATTCGAATTCACGTGAATTTGCTAGTTTAGCAAATTCACGTGAATTCCTATTGCATTTGGAATGCGTTCAGAATGACTTCCCATTACCCGAAAATGACCTCCCATTGCTCGAAATTGCCTGATATTCTTTAATTCGCAATAACGTAAAACCCATGATTGCGTTCGGAATGACTTCCCTTTTGCCCGAAATTGCGTGAGATGCTTTAATACGCAATAACGTGAAACCCCATGATTGCATTCGGATTGCCATTGGATTATATTTCCAATTTCCGTTGTCTGATAAACTCTATAATCAACGTACACTACCTTGATTTCTTTTAAAAAATATGTACACCAGATTCTAAGATATATATAATATGGTTGGTTCTCTTTTTATCAGTTTTTTAAAGAAACATATTGTAGAGGGCTACCACATTTCTTCAGCAGCAATTATGTCTTCTGTTGGACAAAGTAAACCCTGGATCCAGATTGTCAAACAAATATGTATTCCCCAACTTGTGGCAGTATTACAGACACAACACAACAGTAATAAAATGAACTCTGCAACATACATCTGAGCCAGCAGGTGGAACCCATGAAACGCTGATAGATTTGGTCTGTCCTCGCTCCACGGTGCCTTTCACAGGGTCGACAGTGAATCCTTTCAGCTGAAGAAGTGGTAAGCTTTCCCAACTGAACTCTACGTTCTGGAGAAATGAAAAGTTTGTAACGCTCAATCAGTCACTGCTACTGATGAACCCTCATCCTCCCCGGCCCAGTTTTGATGTCTGAGGAGTTTATCACACGGGAGGAATTTCTCCCAATTTCGACTTGAGCCAATTCGAATTCATGTAAATTAGCTAGTTTAGTGAATTTACGTGCAATCTAATTGCGTTCGGAATGCGTTCAGAATGACTTCCCATTTTCCGAATATGACCCCCCCATTGCCCGAAATTGTGAGAGATACCCTTATATGCATTAACGTAAAACCTATGGTTGCGTTCGGAATGTCTTCCCTTTTGCCTGAAATTGCGGGAGATACACTCATACGCAATTACGTGAAACCCCATGATTGCGTTCGGATTGCCATTGCATTATACCCCCACATTCCGTCGTATGATAAACTCCTGAGTATCTGTTGATCAACCTGATGATGTGGACAAATTCCTTCAAGAAGCAAAGCTGACCACTTGTTTGTTAGACCCATGTCCACCCTAGCTTACAAGAAGGGTCGTGGTGGGTTGACTAGTTGGGTAGCAGAAGCTCTAAACACTTCTTTAAAAGAGACTTTTGTATTTCAAATAGTCTATTTCAAATGCTTTACAAGTAAGAATGTAGAACTTTGCTTTAAAAACTTTCATTACATCCACCACCTTGGATAACTATCATCCAGGAGATTATCACACAGCTTAAAAAACCGATTTACCGCTGCCGAATTCAATTTGAATTTGGGACACATCCAGATTTTATTGCGCACGTTTTTGCCGCTGATGCCGCTGGTCAGGTGCATCCTGGGTAATCTGAGTTCACAATCTGATTCTTCACAAATTGGATCAAACAGGCAAAAGGGCCTGTAAGTGTAGAACATGATTTAAAGAGAACATCCAAGGGCAGCCGGGTTAGCCAGCAAAATGCAGGCCTATGACTAACATCTTCATTTTCTTTTCTCCTGCATGGTTTTTAACACTTTGCCTGATGAAGAAGCCAGTCGAGCTTCAAATGCTTTCACTATGGACCTTATCAGAAGGGAGGAATTTCTGTTTATTGCGAATGGAGCCAATTGGAGCCAATTTGAATTCATGTGAATTCACGTGAATTCCAATTGCATTCGGAATGCATTCAGAATGACTTCCCATTACCCGAAAATGACTCCCCATTGCCCAAAATTGTGTGAGATGCTTTAATTCGCAATAACGTAAAACCCATGATTGTGTTCGGAATGACTTCCCTTTTGCCCGAAATTGTGTGAGATACTTTAATTCGCAATAACGTGAAACCCCATGATTGCGTTCGGATTTCCATTGGATTATACTTCTAATTTCTGACGTCTGATAAGGTCCCATGTCTATTGAGCATTTTGGTTGGCCATTGAAGGCATCGTTGTTTGGTGGATTTTTGATGATTCAAAGAGATTTGTCAGAATCCGATATCCTTTTGTTTTTCTTCATACAAGTCGAAGCTCATCTTTTTTCCAAACAGTGTGAATGTTCCTTCCATTATGATGATGACAGTTTCAGAGACATCCACCAAGGACACAATGCTACCCCAAATTGTTTACAAATATCCACAAGTTACTGTACCTTCTTGGAAGAAAACTGGGTGGTTCGGATTGCCCCGACTTTCAGCTCCCTGACAGCTGGGATGACAAAAGTCTCAGACTGAACAGATGCCAGGCTGACTAAGATAGAATTTGTGGCTTTATCACTTTCTGTGGGAAACAAATTGTATTACTTGTTTTAGATTGTATGCCGCTTGTTTTAGATTGTATCCCTCCCCCATTTTATTTGACCCTTACTATGTAAAGCACTGTGCAAACCTTACAGTGCTCTATAAATAAATGTTAATCATCATCATCATCATCATCATCATCATCATCATGTTAATGGTAGTGGGAAATTGGTTAAAAAAATTAGCAGAGATCCACAGGCATCACAACAATTGTTCGAGAGCAAACCTGGACCAACAATACAATCCAGATCAAGTATGTAGAGAAATCCTGTAGCACCTTTGAGACTAACTGAAAGAAAGAAGTTGGCAGCATGAGATTTCATAAACTTCAGCCCACTACCTCAGATGCATCTGGAAGTCTATGGACCTTACCAGACGTTGGAAATTGGAAGTATAATCTAATGGCAATCCGAACGCAATCATGGGTTTTCAGGTTATTGTGTATTAAAATATCTCACACAATTTTGGGCAAAAGGGAAGTCATTCTGAACGCAATCATGGGTTTTACGTTATTTCGTATTAAAGCATCTCACACAATTTTGGGCAATGGGGAGTCATTTTCAGGTAATGGGAAGTCATTCTGAATGCATTCTGGATGCAATTGGAATTCACGTAAATTCGCTAAACTAGCGAATTCACGTGAATTCGAATTAGCTCCAATTGACTCCATTTGCAATAAAAAGTAATTCCTCCCGTCTGATAAGGTCTTATGAAAGCTCATGATGCTAACTTCTTTCTTTCAGTTAGTCTCAAATGTACTACAAGATCTCTCTGCATACTGATTCTACAGACTAATACAGCTATGTCTTTGAATCCAGATCAAGAACACTCAGTTGCAGCAAGAAAGGTTATCAGGCCAATATGTTTGCATTCATTCTGATGGTTCACATATTTACATATTCCTGGTTCAACACACAAACCATCAAAATACACTGGCTCTCCTTGCTTTAACTATCCACCACCATTTTATCGACTGTTATTTTACACCTAGCTTTGGCTAATGGACATCTGAGTTCTAGAAGCAAACAAGCCCTAGATGGATCCCATAAACATGAGGTCTGCCCTTGAAAGGCATCTCTGTGTGGCTGTTTTGTCTGATGAAGGCTATGTAAATACTTTGGCCTTAATTCACAGAATTTTTCACTCTTTGCTTTTAAACTGTACCACCGGATGCAGCTTTTTACTCCACAATCACGCCACACTTCTCATGTACTTCTTATGGGGGGGTGCAGCCTGTGCTTCGCCATGTCCAATTCTGTCATTTTTCTCACCAGAAAATATCAGGAAGGAGAAAGACAGATTTGGCAGTAAGCACTCTTCATCTGGAAACACCTCAAAGTGCGAAAACAACAGATTTAGCACCGTGTTACCTGCTTTGGCAGTTTCTTCAGCAACAGACGTTGTCACAGCCAGTGACTCTATTGGCACGTCCAATGGTTCACCTCCTTCCACAAACATTATATGGTTCCTGGCCGCTCCTTTCAGCTGGATCACACGGATGACTTCCTGAAAGGAGTTCAACGCACCCTTCTGTTTATACTGAAACATTGCAGTTGCCCACTGTGTTTTATAAAGTAATATAATCTAAAGGCACCAGATCCTATCCGATCTTGGACGGTATGCAGGATTGGCCCTCATTAATCCTTGGATGGGAGCCCGCCAATGGATATCAGGCTATTTTTCAGAGGAAGGAACTGGCCAAAGCACCTCTGACTATTCCTTGCTTAAGAAAACCGTATGTAATTCATGGAATTATAATGTGTGAACAGGCAATAGGCAGTATACACCTAGGTTGACAGGTGATGGGCACATTTTGTTGTTGTTGTTGTGTGCCTTCAAGTCACTCCTGATTTATGGAAACTTGAAGGCAAACCAACCACGGGGTTCTCTGGGGCTGAGAGTGAGTGGTGAATTGAACCCTGATCTCCTGTATTGTGCCTGTATTGTGGAACAGAAAACTATGTATAGAGAGGTTATAATTGCAAGATTACTGTGCAAATGAAAGAAGGTGCAGAACAATTCATTTCCAACCCATGAATCTTCGCAGCAGATCAACACAGCATAAAGTAAAGTGCAGTAAAGCCCATGATGTCCATGCACAAAGGACAGGGAATGGGAAGGACACAAGTGAGGCTCAGAGGTAAACCCAGGACTCTTTCATACGAGGCTAAATTGGAAGTATAATTTAAGGTCAATTCGAATGCAATCATGGGATTTACGTTATTGCGAATTAACTCTTCGCACGCAAATTTGGGCAAGAGGGAAGCCAATTCGAATGCAATCATGGGTTTTACGTTATTGCGAATTAAAGCTTCGCATGCAAATTCGGGCAGGAGGGGGTTATTTTCGGGTAATGGGAAGTAATTCCGAACGGAGCAGGGGTTCATGTAAATTCGCTAAACTAGCGAATTTACATGAATCCGCATTGGCTCCATTCGGAGTTGGGAGAAATTCCTCCCGTTTGAAAGAGTGGCCAGTGTATTTTCAACAGGGGATGTGATGCAGTTCCAGAAATATGCAGGCACCATAAAAAACTTACAAACCTGGAAACTTTCAATACTTTGAGGCAATCTGGTTGAGCTCTTAGTGGCCTTTTACAATCGCCTTACATTTCAACAACAACAAAGGCAAAGCCCCAGGTGAAATGCACTGCATTTCATTCTCCTGAGCAGAAGTCATGCTAAGCTGGGAGAATCTGGGAGCTAGAGTTAAAAAAAAGGTCAGCCTGGCAATGAGAACCAATAGCTTCCCACAAAATATGAGTTGGAAGTGAATTTAAAGAGAGGACTTTTTCACACGGGAGGAATTTCTCTTTACTGCGAATTGAGCCAATTCGAATTCCTGTGAATTCGCTTGTTTAGCGAATTCACGGGAATTCCCATTGTGTTCAGAGTGCGTTTGGAGTAACGTTCCATTTCCCGAAAATGACCCCCCTTTGCCCGAAATTGTGTGCGAAACTTTAATTCGCAATAACAAAAAACCCACGATTGCGTTCGGAATGACTTCCCTTTTGCCCGAAATTGTGTGCGAAGCTTTAATTTGCAATAACGTCAAACCCCATGATTGTGTTCGGATTGCCATTAAATTATACTTCCAATTTCCGACGTCTGAAAGAGTCTGGAGAGAGAAATACAACACACTCAGTAGGTGCCCAGGGAGGAGGTTCCAAGCATCAAAGAGCAGCAAAAATGGCTGTGCTCTAGTGCCACACAGGTACCACAATTTCCTCACCTTGTCAAACAGGAGGACCTGGATGCAGTCGGAGTAATGCAGGCTTTCATGATCAGGGCTGAAGGTGACAGTAAACTCCTGAAACTTTCCAAGTCCAATGATGCCTTCCACAGGGGAGACGGTGAACACGCTCAAGCCACTGTAATTTTGTGTCCCTAGCAAAGGAATGAGACAAGACCCTTATTGAGAAGAGTGATTGATCTGGAAGGCTACACCTCTTTGAAACTGTAAGCAATGCCCATTCTATGACAGAACTGAAAAGTCCAAATGCAAAACAGATAGAGGATCATTCCCACCAACAAATCTTCCTTATCAGTTCATGCTAACTTAATTAAATCCTCTTTAGTTATGTTCCCTCACTTCCTATAGTCGTCCCAGTAACAAATTCAATTTGTCTAGTTACCTTCTTTTAGGCTGTTTTTTTTTTCATGGCAAGATGGCTGGACAAGGTGTGCCTGGTGAGCAGTTCTCTTCTTTGCCAAAAGCTCCTGGATCTCTTGGTTGTTTTCATCAAACCAACCTTGGTTTTTCTTGCGGGAGAACCCGAGGGATTCTTCCGCAGACTGCAGCATACTGTTTTTAATATGTTGCCAAAGCACTGTAGGAGAAGAATCTATAGGATGGTCTTCAAGTTTTGATTGTTTCAAAACAATTTTAAAGACGCATCTCTTCCGGCAGGCCTTCCCAGAAACTGTATAACCTTCCCAGCTGCTAAAAATCTTCCAGCCAATTCCCTGACCCCCTATACCCTGAAGTTACCCAATGCTGTGGTCAGCACCATGGGTTCAATGTGTGTTATAAGTTTGTTTTATTTCTATTTGATAGTAATTTGATTTTAAGCTTTGCTAGTTTAATTCTGTTTTAAGGGGTGGGAGGTTGGGGATGGGGTTGTTGATTTATTTTAATTGTAACTGTTTTTAATTCTGCTGTACCCCACCTTGACTGTTTCGAAAGAGGAGCAGGTAAGAAATAAAAACTATTGTTGTTGTTGTTGTTGTAGATTTGCCTGGAAGTAATCTCTAATGGCAGCTTGTTGAAGATTGTTGACTTGGAGTCTCCTCTTTAAGATGCCATCCCTCTTAGGTTTGAGCTTAAGATGAAGATTTAGTTTGCATCTTACGAGGCGATGATCTGTTTGACATTCTGCACTGGGCATCACTCAAGTATGACGGACATCACGAATGTCTCTCTGGCGCACTAGATCATAGTCAATGAGGTGCCAGTGTTTGGATCGGGGTTGCATCCAGGTTGTCTTCAAGCTAACTTTCTGCTGAAAGATAGTGTTTGTAATACTCAGCTGCTGTTCTGCACAAAACTCCAGCAAGAGGCTTCCGTTATCATTACAGTTTCCAACACCATGCTTGCCTAGAACACCTTTCCAGGCTTTCTTACTCTGGCATTGAAGTCACCAAGGATAATGGTTTTATCTTCTGCAGGGACTTTTTTGTATGAGGTGGTGTAGATCTGAGTAGAATTTGTCTATCTCTGCAGGGTCGGCTTGCATAGTTGGGGCATATATACTGAAGAGAACAACACGTGGGAGGCGTAAGGAGATAATGAGATCAGAGTGACCTGTTGGCAGGGTTTCGAGTTGGGAGGCAATGGAGTTCTTAATCATAAAGCCTATTCCTGAAAGATGTTTTTCAGTTTTTGGTTTGCCAGACCAGTAGAGAGTATAGCCAGCACCATGTTCTTTAAGGCTGACTTCCTCATGGAGACGAACTTCACTAAGAGCAGTGATGCCGATATTAAATCTTGATAGTTCATGGGCTATTAGAGCAGAACAATGCTCAGGACATCCACTATCTGCACAATCTTGCATGGTTCTGATGTTCCAGAATGCAAGTGTCAGTCTGTTTGCACCTCTGGAGGCCGGTGTGTGCCTTTGTATCTTTGTTTTTGTTCGACCACATCAGAAGATGCCCATTGACTGTGGCTCACCAACCAGGTGGATGGAGATGAGCTTTCTTTAGGCCACCTTTTCTAGGCCCCTCTCCATATGGAGCAAACAGTGCTCTCCTTAAAAGGCTGCTTGGTCATTCAGGATGCTGCTGAACAAGACTGTCATCTCCCGGTCAGTCTCGAGTGACCAAAGTCCTGAACCGCCTGCATGCAGGGCTGGGTCTGCAGCTTCTAGTGCATCTTTCACCTGCTGTTTCGTCCTTCACCTATTGCTACAGGACTTTTGGGGGGGGGATCGGATCGGATGTATCCTTCGAGCCTGTGCAATGGATTTTTTCTGGTGAAGCGCAGCGTGCACAGAACTGGCCTCACCCTTTAAACCAGAGGTTCGTCTGCTGGGCCAAGCAAGCAAGGACGGTGGCAGCGAGATCCTCAGGTCGTAGGTTTCATTAGAGTTTCCTTCTCTTAGATGGTTTACCTTACAGGGTTAGACGAGCACCATCTGCCCGGGTTTGGGATCGGAGTTTTCCTTCTCCTAGGATGGTTGCCATCCTGCCCTTTGACGCTTTTGGTCAGACCCTTCGGTTGTGACCTGTCTGGCATGGGAGGCCCTACCAGTAGCTGTTTATGCCACTGCCAGCATAGCTCAGAGCATTAGGGTACCCAAGCCTCTCCCCCACAATGAGGGGGCATCAATGGAGAGGTCTAGAGGTTTTATGTAGGCATTAAATAGCTTGGGGAACAAGACTGAACCCTGAGGGACTACACAGGCCAGAAGTATCTCCAGTAGTATCTAAAACAGCATCTCCAAGCTCAGAGAGGTAACTCAGTAGGATACCACGGTAGTTAGTATTGAAAGCCACTGAGAGATCCAGCAGGACCAACAGGGATACACTCCCCCGTCCAGTTCCCTTCACAGCTCTCCATCCTATAATCAGGTCTGAAACCAGACTAAAATGTATCCTAATAATTTGTCTTATCCTCTGCATTTAAGAAGCCACCACACACTCCAGAACCTTGCCCGAAAATGGAAGGTTGCAAACTGGCCTATAGTTATCTTATATAGTAGGATCCATGGAAGTTTTTTTTAAAAAGAGTTCTTACCACAGTCTTCTTCAGATATATTGGGACCCTGCCTTGTTATAAAGAAACATTAATCCCTTTACAGACTCAGCAAATCCTCCTCTGGCCTGTTTAATTATCTAGGAAGGGTCTAGTACACATATGGGGGCTTTCACCTCTCCAATCTCAGGCTGCAGAAATCAAAAAGTATTAATCAACAATGGGCAAGCAGGAACAAGTTTACATTCACCTGAACTGAATGAACTCTGGCATGTAAAGCAGAGTGAATCCCAGTGATTTAATCTGCAAAATGGTAGGCAAATTATTTGCAGTGGGCTGTGCAGTGTCACCGCAGCCATATCTGATGTTTCAATAAATGGATGCAGCTGGCACAATAGTTTTACTGTGCAAATGCCCTTTTGACCATTACTGCAACCTGGGTATCCAGGCTCAGAGTTGAGTCTAGGAGGGCAGCCAAGCTGCTAGCCTGAGATTGTACAGGGAATGTAACCCCATCCAGCATAGGCAAAGTCTCTGTTCTCTGACTTGCCTTTCGACTGACCAGGAGCACCTCTTGTCTTGTCTGGATTCAGTTTCAATTTGTTTGTCCCGAATAAGTCTATTACTGACATCAGATGTTTGTCAGTCCAGAGACAGCTTCCTTGGAATTGGACGGAGAGATAAAGTTGGGTGTCATCAGCATAGTGGTAACAGTGCACCCCAAAACTCTGGGTGATCTCTCCCAACAGCTTCATGTCGTTGTTAAACAGCATGGGGGACAACACAGAACTCTGAGGAACACCATAGGCCAACCTTCTGAGTTCTTCCTTCCAAGTAAAACTGGAACCACTGCATAACGGTGTCCCCAAGTCCCTTCCCAGAGAGGCAGCCAAGAAGGATATCATGGTTGACACTATTGACAGGTCCAGTAAAACCAACAGGGGCACACTCCCCTTGTCCATTGCCTGCTTTTGTCATCCACCAAGGAGACCAAAGCTGTCTCTGTTCCAAAACCAGGCCTGAAATCAGACTGAAATGGATCTAGATCATCCATTTCATCCGGAAACCCCTGAACCTGAGAGGCCACTATCCACTGAGACAGGGTAAGGAAGAGAATGTGAAACTAATACCAAAAATCTCTAGCTGCAGAAAGTTCTGGAATTATGTTCTGCACTGGCACAGATTCATGTGTGGCATGCACAAAGACCACCAAGAAAGAAGTAAGGTTTCCAAACCATGTGCAGGATTGACGCGGGAAGGCTTCCACCATTGCCATTTTCATTAAAATAGTAAGAGAAATTATTTACCAACTAAGTCTGTTTTGCCTTGAAATCCAAGGAAAGAGGGAAGCTCCTGAAGATCCCTGTCTCTGTCTGGGGAGAGCGATTCCAAGACAATGGTGTATTTCAAGGGCAGAGTTGAAGTGTTCTCTATCTGCAAAAAAGACCCATGAACCAACAACAGATCAAATGTTATGCCCCTGTAAATGCAATGTGCTTGTTAGCTTTTTTCTGTGTTTGCATTTTCTATTCCTTAACGCACAGGCAGATTCTTATATCTCAAAAGAAATCATAGGCATTTCATATTTCTTCGTGCATGAGCTAGTTGGATTCTCACCAACTGTGTAATAACGGTCATTATTACCGGAGCTTGGAAAAGTTGATTTATGAACTATAACATCCTTGCCATCTCAGGGCTTATACGAACTCTAGCCCCGAAAGTACATTTTTCAAGCTCTGATTATTTTATTATTATCACTTTCATTGCAGTGGGACTACAACTGAAGCTCCCGCATATCCTTCAACATTTCACGGAAGAAAAATGGGACATGTATGTCCAAACAACATCAGAATGTGAACAAGACAACAAAAGTTATTAATGAGGCACCCTACACAAGCTTGGAGAGGCTGGAGCCTTGTGTTTGTGCCTGCACTTATTGGAAAAAGCAAGCTTCCATTTACCTCTGCTCTCTTCACTGCTCAGTGAATTGAGTAGAAAATACTTTTCCACTTTGAATTCAGTCTGCAGTAATTCAAGAAAGGAGTTTATCACATAGGAGGGAAGTGCCCGCATCCTGTGAGTAAATGGGTATAAAATCCATGAATATCCCACAAGACAGGGGTTTTTTTCAGACATGTGAATTCGCCATTATCCTGGAATTAGCCCGTGAATAAAGTGGCCAAATTGTGCCGCTTTTGATTTTTGGGATTTTTCACGGGTTAATGCTGGGATAACGCGATGTTGTGCGACTTCGTCCAAAAACAATCCTGCTCTTGCAGGATATTCACAGGATTTAATCCCCATTTATTCATGGGATGCGGCTCCTTCCCTCCAGTGTGATAAACTCCTAAGCTGAGGACAAATGGAGAAAGAGGAAGGAAGAGAAAGAAACTGGGACATTGTATACACAGTTGAGAAAGTGGGATGACAGAGGATTAATTGGGACTGTCCCTTCCAAACTGAAAGGGAGATAGTGGTTGGCTTAAAGACATCTAGAGAATTAATTACAGAAGAAGCATTCAAAGTGTAGACTTTTGGATTCATGCCTCTGTTATTTAGACAGCAATTAAAGGAATTAGTCATCTCCTAGTGAGATTTCCCAGTCAAGGAAAAACGAATAAACGTGGGCAACCGTGGAGGGTCTGGAGGCCATTTCCTTCCACCTGGACCTTTCACGGTCTGCTCCTTTCTCTTGCTAAAACACTTATTCTCATTTCCACTCACTGCTTTAAAAACCATTTGTTCCTCTGAAATGAGTTCTGGGTGGTGGGACTGTTATGTTTTAGAGGAGAACAACATCCTTGGAGATCTTCAGAAACATAAATAGTCTGTTTTTGCACACATTTGAGGGGGATATGTGCATGAAGGGGTCAGGTTGCTTATCCGTAACTGAGTTATTTGAGTCGCTGTAGCCTTGTCACCCTCCGTGTGGCTATCCAGTAGTGCTTCTTTCCTAAACCTTCAGTGCCAAGGATGCCGAGGAGGAGGAGGTAAGACACGACGAAGGGAGGCAGGATAGTCAGGTTGTGTAAATACATAGATGACGACTCAAATAACTGCAGTTACAGGTATGCAATCTGTCCATCTGTGTGATCTCTGTGATACACATAAATGGAAGACTAGCTAATCATAGGCCTGATTCCCACTACCTTTTAAACCAGATCGCAAATTGGTTTGAACTGGTTCAAATGACCCTGGTTTCCACTTGAATCGATTCAATGAAGCAATTTGGAGAGGGGGGCATAAGCTAGACCCATTTAACCCGCATCTTTTTGATACTAATGTTCTCTGCGTCTTTTTGGATAAATCGATTCTGCGCAAGTGTGAACCAGATAAGGATCAGAATCTATTTAAATTTGCCCTTCAGCCGGCTGGAGCGGGTGCATTTTGAACCAATTCACTCATGAATGTGAACCAAAGGTGGGTTATTTTACAGGGAAAAAAATGCGATCAGGGCAAATGTAGTGGGAACCATACTCCGCTGTCAAATTGATCCATCGATTCAGATTGCAAACCACTTTTTTTGTAAGTGGGAATGAGGCCAAAGGAGGAGGGAGTGACCGCATTTGAAGAAGTCAAAGAGACCACAACGCAAAATGTGTATAGCGTGCCCACTCCATACATGGGAGCGCCATACACGGTTTCAACCTTACGCAGAAGGTAAACCGCCATAAGTAGGATGGCATGTGCGCCTGCGCCATGTGCACCACGCCAAACATGGGGACTCTCCTCCATTGAAATTAATGGGATTTGAGCTTATGCGTTTTCCCCCACACGCGAGGGTGTGTGAGTTCGGAATGGATCCCTGCATATGGCGAAGGCCCACTGTAATTCTTTGTGCTGGGATGTATGTGCACCGATTGTCTTAAAGCTCAGAAACTGAACAACTCAGAGTCTAACTGTGGAAGCTCACGGCTTTGAGAAACATTAATAAGGCTGTCCAATACAACAGTGGCTAGTGTCCTCCATGTCAGAGATGTAGACAACCCACAATGGGTTTTATTACAGGCTTTAAAGTCTAGAATAAAACCCAAGAGTGGCTCCACTACACCCCTGATGTAGAAACTACCCACCACTATTGGTCGACATCAAAAGTGGCACAACTGGTTTATAGCAGGTACGCGAAGTGTGCCACACGAGCAAAATGCAATTAACAGGAATATTTTTTTGTAGTATCAAGGAATCAAAGGTTGCTTTGGAAATTCTCTCCCCATGTCTTCTGGGCAAATTTGGCACATTTATTTGGGCCCTCATAGGGCTCATAGGTAGAAGCCTTATCCAAAACAACAGGCAGTAAATAGGTGGTGACTGTGGCCGTTATTTAGAAAAGGTCTTTCCTGGGTATAAATTGGAAAAGGGGGACTTAAAACATGGAAAAAAATGTCCCTACACCCCCAAGGTCTCATGGGCGGCCAAAACCTTTTACGTTTGCTGGCCCCTGATTTATGGCACGGCTGTGATTTACCTTGAAGGTTGCAGTGGCTGTTTCTTTGGCAAGAACATATCCCATGTCAAACACATCTCCTTCCACCGAACAAGCAATAGAGGTGATCACTCCGCGGCCGGTCAAGGTAAGAGTTAGGGTAGCTTTCTCACTCCGGAGTTCCAGTGTTTCAAAAAACTATGAAGGAAACTTTCTTGGTTAGTTAAAAACCCATAGAAAGGATGCAAGGAAAGGAAGCAACCCTATTGTTCCAGGTTCCAGTGGTGTCACTAGGGCTGGCCTTACTGGGGCAATAATTTTGTAGTACTGTACTAATGTACTAATAAAGATCCATCAGTGATGCCTTTATTGGCCAACCAAAATGCACAAAATATTTATTGCATTGTAGGGTAGGGTACTGCACTTAGGGGGGAAAAATGAAATGCACAGATATAGGATGGGGGACACCTGGCTGAATGAAAGTATGTGTCAAAGGCATCTAGGAGTCCAAGTAGACCATAAGTTGAACATGAGTCAAGAGTGTGATGTGGCAGCTAAAAAGGCCAATGCAATTTAGGCTGCATCAATAGAAGTATAGTGTCTGGATCAAGGGAAGTCATAGTGCCACTCTATTCTGCTTTGGTCAGGCCCCGCCTGGAATACTGTGTCCAGTTCTGGGCACCACAATTCAAAAAGGATGTGGAGAAACTGGAGCGGGCAACTAAGTTGGTGAAGGGTCTGGAAACCATGCCCTATGAGGAACGCCTTAGGGAACTGGGGATGTTTAGCCTGGAGAAGAGGAGGTTAAGAGGTGATATGATAGCCCTGTTTAAATACTTGAACGGATGTCATATTGAGGAGGGAGCAAGCTTGTTTTCTGCTGCTCCAGAGAACAGGACTCGGAACAATGGATGCAAGCTCCAGGAGAAGAGATTCCACCTCAACATTAGGAGGAACTTCCTGAGAGTAAGGGCTGTTCGACAGTGGAACACGCTCCCTCAGAGGGTGGTGGAGTCGCCTTCCTTGCAGGTTTTAAGCAGAGGCTGGATGACCATCTGTCAGGGATGCTTTGATTAGGAGTTCCTGCATGGCAGGGGGTTGGACTGGATGGCCCTTGTGGTCTCTTCCAACTCTATGATTCTATGATTCTAACACCTGCCAGACATTAACCATAGAATTGCAGTGGGGGAGCTATAAATGCCTGGCAGAGTGTTCTCTCTAGGAATCTGTATCTCCTTCAGTGCACATTTGGTTAAAGTTGACCATACAGTTGTGCTGGAGGACCTATATATGCCCAGAGATAACATATTAATAAAATCCATGAATAATCAACTCTGCAAAAGTCAAAGCCGCAAATGTGGAGGGACGAGTGTAGCTGTGACACAAACAAGTAACAAAATTAAAATCATACTTTTAAATTACAATACCATACGAACAGCCTAAATGTATTTACATGTTTCAAGGAACACTTGGTTAAAGTGAAAATTTGGTCAGATGAGATGTTTTTAAATTTTATAAAAAAAAAAAGGAATTAAAAAAAATATTTTTAATATTTTAAAAATTGAATTTGAGATATATATTTTTTTAATTCTGAGGCATCTGCTTTCTCTTCCCACTGAACCTTGCCCCACTCACTCCATCTCTGCAGTGTTTTAAAGGGATGCATATGAATTTCACAACCCATTTTCTGCCCAAAGGCAGATGTTTGGGGGACAGTAGTGTCACCCCTTTAAGAGTATCACCTGGTGCAGTCCTAACCCCCTGGACCCACTAGTAATGCCCTGCCAGGCTCTGTGACCAATATATGGGGATCTTCAAGCAGGCAGCCAAACACTTGCAACTTAGCCGGAGCTTTGGTTTTTAAAAACCGGTTTAAATCCATTTTTAAAGAATGCTTTAAATCTTTTTTTTTCTTGTTTTAGTAGATTTCTTGGTAGATTTCTGCACAACCATCTCATGTGGATCTACTTATCACCACCAAACATACTCAGTGTTAACCACAGGAGATTAGCTGCTGATACACTAATAGTCTATGGACCTTATCAGACGTTGGAAATTGGAAGTATAATCTATTGGCAATCCGAACGCAATCCTGGAGTTTCACGTTATTGCAAATTAAAGTAACTCACGCAATTTCTGCAAAAGGGAAGTCATTCCGAATGCAATCATGGGTTTTACCTTATTGCGAATTAAAGCATCTCACGCAATTTCGGGCAATGGGGGGTCATTTTCAAGTAATGGAAAGTCAATCTGAACGCATTCTGAACACAATGGAAATTCACGTGAATTCGCTAAACTAGTGAATTCACATAAATTAGAATTGGCTCAATTTGAAATAGAGAAAAATTCCTCCCATCTGATAAACTCCCTGGTCTATGTCTTTGGGCCAGGCAGCATGGAAGTATATTTGAAATATGAAGCTTGTTTTAAAATATTAAAATAAATGTACACTGTAGAATAGTTCCACAAGCAAAGATTCATCTGTGCCGGCATCACAATAAATAAATAAATAAATAAATAAATAAAATCAGTACTCAGAAAGTTACCTTTTGGACTACAACTCTCAGAATCCTAGCAAGTATGGGGAGATTCTAGGGGTTTTAGTTACAGACCAAAAAAGATTTAAATTGGGCCTAAAAATGGGAAAGGACACTTAGGTATCCTTAACGTCCTTAAAGGAACAGTGGGTTTATGTTGAAATCTGCTAAACCAGTCTTCCCCAAACTTGTAACTTCTTCAACTCACAGCGCATAGCTCATGATGCCTACAATTCAGTGCATCTGTATCCTGTGTTAGATACTCACCGACTTGTTTTCCTCAGGACTGAACGAGAGTACAAGATCCCGAGATTCGCCTTCTTCAAGCATACGGATGGGGTTGGCCAAAAGGAATGGCCCAAAGGGATCCAGCAGGGAATATTGCAGCTGAACATGCCAGCTCAAGGAAAATGCAAGTTTAGTGGTAACCAAAGAAACCGTTTCCAAAAAAAGAAAGGAAAAGGAAACAACCACAGCAATCTGTTACCTAGAGACAATTGCAGAACTGCCAAGATACAAATTATAGTGGGCAGCCTTCTAATACATTTCAGTTTCTGCTATTATTCCCCCCACATTCCCAGGAACCCAACATAGTATTGCTCTGGGGCAGTGTGGGGAACTCAGGCAGATGCACAGTCATTCAGCAATGTGTCTAAGGACCTTATCAGACGTCGGTAATTGGAAGTATAATCCAGTGGCAATCCGAACGCAATCATGAGGTTTCACGTTATTGCGAATTAAAGTATCTCATGCAATTTTGGGCAAAAGGGAAGTCATTCCGAACGCAATCATGGGTTTTACCTTATTGCGAATTAAAGCATCTCATGCAATTTCGGGCAATGGGGGTCATTTTTGGGTAATGGGAAGTCATTCTGAACGCATTCCGAACGCAATTGGAATTCACGTGAATTCGAATTGGCTCCATTCACAATAAAGAGAAATTCCTCCCATATGATAAGGTTCTTAGGTTCTAAGACCATACAACTGTTGGCATCAGTCTTGAGTGATCTGGTTATTCCATGAGATTGAGTCTCAATGCATGAATTTTACAGCGGTAAAATGATCATTAACCAAGTGCTACTCAAAAGTGGCAGTCCTTGGTCTGGTGCTGTTTGCAGTGAGTTCCCAGGAAAGAAAAGAAAAAAATTCTGTCATCTCTAGCACGCCACAGCAACCATGAAAAACAGCAATTGCAAGGATTCCATGGGATAAATTTCAACACCTCAGTGCATATTAAACTTTAATATATTTGTAGGACAGAACCAGCACGTAATGGCTTGTATTGGACTAGGTCTCTGGGAGATCGGGCTCCATGTCACCCCTGTCATCCTTGGAGGTCTTTAAGCAGAGGGTGGATAGCCATCTGTTGGGGATGCTTTGACTGGGAGTTCCTGCATGGCAGGGGGTTGGACTGGATGGCCCTTGTGGTCTCTTCCAACTCTATGATTCTATGATTCTGTCCAACAGGATCCCCTCAAGTTAAAATTCTGCAGTGATTCCTGCCTGGAGAAGAGATGGTTAAGAGGTGATATGATAGCCCTGTTTAAATACTTGGAGGGATGTCACATTGAGGAGGGAGCAAGCTTGTTTTCTGCTGCTCCAGAGAACAGGACCTGGAACAATGGATGCAAGCTCCAGGAAAAGAGATTCCTCAACATTAGGAAGAACTTCCTGTCAGTAAGAGCTGTTTGACATTGGAACACACTTCCTCAGAGGGTGGTGGAGTCTCCTTCTTTGGAGGTCTTTAAACAGAGGCTGGATGGCTATCTATCGGGGATGCTTTGATTGGGAGTTCCTGCATGGCGGGGGTTGGACTTGATGGCTCTTGTGATCTCTTCAAACTCTGTGACTCTATGACTCTATGATTCCAAAAGGACCATTATAAAATTCACAGCCGCAAAGTTATGAGTTCAATCCCAGGCAGGCTCCAGGGTTGACTCAGCCTGGCACCCTTCTGTAGGTCACTGAAATGTATACCCAGCTTGTTGGAGGCAATTAGCTTACACATTGTAAACCACTTAGGGGGTGCTTAAGTACACTGATAAGCAGTATAGAAACATATTTGCTATTGCTAAAATTCACTTCAGCTCATTGGGCCTGTGTTGAGGGATTGGGTTCATGCCTGGGGATTGCATTCCATTGCATTTTTACATTTCAAAAATCTGATGTGGACCATTGAGTGTACTTGCCTGGAGGGACCTAAACCACCCAACATTCCGGTTTTCATCTGTGAAACGTTGGCGGTTATGAGATTTCATATAAGGATACAACTAATTGCTCTTGGGATATGTTCTGAATCTTGACATTTATCTTAATCCGGTGCCCTAAACAGTGAAAGAAAGTCATGTGTTCAAAGACCAAATAGGAAATCACTCTAAGACTACGTAGAAAACCCATCTGAAAGCTATTCTGAAATTGTCCCGGGAACTATTATATCTGAAGGAAGGATTGTCAATAGATAGCCACAAGAGAGATCTTTCCTGTAAAGAATTATTCTGGTTTTGGTGCAAAACAATCACATGTAAATTTTGCAGAGTGGAAGCCCTGGAGTGAAAGTCTCCTAAATTGGTTAAAGTTTATTGGCGCTCAAGAAACTTATTTTTCAATCATTTTTGAAACATTTTAAAATAGTCTTCCTATCCTTTTTTCAGCTATTTTGTCTCACAAATATGACCTTATGCTATGAATCATCCATGGAATTTTATGTGATTCTAACTCTTTTCTTTTTAACCTCACAGACACAAGTTCATAAGCACCTGCATAACTAAACAAGAAACTGTCAGGAATAGCAAGACAACACACTGGCGACCACCACTACCCTTGTCCCATCAGTTTTAACTGTATTTAAGTATTACATCTTGAATTAATGACTCTCCAAATCCTCTTTCTGTCTGGATGACCTGTGTACCCTGACTGTCACAAAACTCAGATTTGCATGAGTTAAAATAACCTCTAAATTTAAAGTAGTTTCATCATCCTGGTTATTTCCAAAGGTTTCTTAATCTCTACAGTCTGTAGTTTCCACCTCAACCCCTGTGAGTCTATATTAAAATCCAGTAAAGTTCACCCCAGTATTTTTTGTGGGTTTCCCAGGCTATATGGCCATGCTCTAGAAGAGTTTATTCCTGACGTTTTGTCAGCATCTGTGGCTGGTCACTTCAGAGAATATTCTCTGAAGATGCCAGCCACAGATGGTGGTGAAACGTCAGGGATACATTCTTCTAGAACATGGTCACATAGCCCCAAAAACCCACAAAATACTGGATGGCAGCCATGAAAGCCTTTGACTTCATCCCAGTAGTTCCCATGTGAGAGCAATTACTCTATATACTCGACTATAAGTCGACCTCATGTATAAGTCGAGGGCAAGTTTTGAGGCCAAAATTATGGATTTTGCTATGCCCCGTGCATAAGTTGAGGGTAAAATTTAGGGGCATATAGGAAAGGATCTAAAGGATGAAGCAAAGCAAAACAATGTCACATAACTTCCAAAAGTCCATCAGACATAACTCTTTGTGCTTATTCTTAAGACTGGATGGATGAGAGAGTAAAGGGGGATCAGTGCTTCCAGGACAGATTATACTCTTGCTTTTCACCAGGGGATGGTTCCTTCTTTTAAATAAGAGTTAAGATGCAGTACTTACATTGACCCGTGGATAAGTCGACTCAGGTTTTTTGGTTCAATTTTTTGACCTAAATTTCTAGACTTATATACGAGTATATACAGTAAAGAGTCTCTGCAGATTTCTTCACATACATCCCAAATAGAAGATCTGAGGCCTATTGCCTCTTCATCAGGTAACTGTGCCCCAAAGTTATACCATTACACCTGTGTTGGTGTGAGGAGCTTTACACTTTGCATATGTGTAGGGGTTTTTAGTCTCAGATCTCACCTGTTACCTTGATTTGTATATTACTGTTATTTTTCTCTGTTATTTTTCCATAGAAGGTTCTTCTTACATGGTTGCATATAGTTGTCCCCCTTCCCCCTATCCTGTAAAAATAAATTCATCTCCTTAGGTAGGTGTGAGTTTATCAAATGGTGTTGACCATTGGTCTCATGCTACTGTTTCTGGTTTTGTGTCTAATGCTCTAGACCGGTCGGTGCAGTTTGGGCCTTTGGTTTTTAGAATCTTAGAGGTCCTGCGGTCATTTTGACTTTCCTTTGATTTATATTGGGGCTTTCTAGATTGGCAGGAAAGTGTGACACGAAGTTGCCTTTTCCTTAATGCTTAGCAGCTGCACCGCAGCCTTTAGATGGAGCTGCGCTGTTCCGCAGTTTTTAAAAAAGAAGCTGGGAAAACCAGCACCTTTTTAAAGGCGCTTCTTCTCCCCTGAAACGCAAAAAAGCGTTTTCATGGCACACTTTCCCTTTTTCTCATCTAAAGGCTAGAGTTTCATGCAGCCATGAACACACTTCTTTTTGTCAGTCTAGAAAACCCCACTGACATACAGTGGTCCCCCGGGATCCGAATCCCCCGGGGAACGAAATCCCCGGGACCCGAAACCACCAGGGGTGAAAAAAAGCCCCCGGGATAAAAAAAACCCCAGGTTGCGAAAAAAATTGGCAACCCGGAAGCTTTAAAACAGCGCGCTTCCCGAAAGCGGTCGAAAGCGGTCCCCCGGGTAACGAATGACTTCCGGGATACGAAGGTAATCCCAGAACGGATTACCTTCGTAACCTGGGGGACCACTGTATAAAGGAGCGGTAGATGTCTACCAAGTTGGGTCAGTGTTGCCCTGAGGATCTGGTAGGTTGCCAGAAGACCCAGGTTGATAAATGGAATCTGAAAATCCTGGCATCAGCTTGAGAGCGGTCCCCTTCCTAATGAAAAGATCATTGTGAAATTTCATTTATTTGCCAAACTAATACACAAAAAAGGATCTTTCTAGATTTTTTTTCAGTTACAAACCCAGATGGTCCTTTTCGAGTAACTAATGCAATCAAGAGAGTGCCTGAAATGTAAGATGATTACCTACGGCAACGTCCCCGAAGTTGAAGAAAGTTCTTCCGTTATTTGAAGTGACGACTACAGCAGGTGCCACCGAAGGACAGTGCAGCTCTAAATACAAGGTGTTGTAAGGGCTGTGGAGATAAATAATAAAAATAAATGATACAGGGCTGTTCTCATATCCTAAAAAGAAGGTGGCGGTTCCAATGTATCACTGGAATTCATTGTGAACGAAAGGAAAGTTTAAAGGATAAATGTACGACTGTGTTTCCCTGAAAATAAGACAGTGTCTTATATTAATTTTTGCTCCCAAAGATGCGCTAGGTTTTGTTTTCAGGGAATGTCTCATTTTTCCGTGAAGAAGAATTCACATTTATTGTTGAACCAAAAAAAAATAATGAATATTTATTATATAGTGTATATATATTTATATTTAAAAACTTTGCTAGGTCTTACTTTCGGGGGAGACCTTATATTTAGCAATTCAGCAAAACCTCTACTAGGTCTTATTTTTTGGGGATGTCTTATTTTCGGGGAAACAGGGTATTGACTGTTTGAAGTGACTACTACCACAGGTGCCACCGAAAAACAGTGCAGTTCTAAGTACAAAGTATTATAAGGGCTGTGGATACAAATCAGTAAAAATAAATGATATTATATTCTCATATCCTAAAAAGAAGGTGGTGATTCCAATGTATGACTGGAATTCATTGTGAAGGGAAGGAAAGTTTATACAGTAAATGTATTACTGACAAAAGTGTTCGTGACAATTAATTTATATAGATTTAGCACTCAACATTTTAAGTGTGGGTTTGAAATCGTATGTAAATTATATGAATTATTACTATGATACATGTTTAAATGTTATAAGAAGATAAAACATAAAGTATAGTGAAATCTAAGTATTTTAATGTGGGTAAATAGTAACCACTGTGTTTGGGTGTTAAGAAGATTGTGCCATGTATGAGATTGTAAGCGTAGTATGGTATTTTAATAATTAATAATAATAATAATAATAATAATGTTTATATCCCGCCCCTTTGAGAGCAATCAGAGCAGCTAACAGTAATAAAAGTGCAATACATAATACATTAAAATTGATTCCCTTCCCCCTTTAAAAAATTATTAAATTAAATTGTAAGATTAAAACCAACAATTTAAACAACAGCAACAAATAACACATTGCAATATTTTAATATGTTTAGTGTTCCGTTTGTGTTACGGTACTAGATCTCACTGCTCTTGACTGAGACCGATGAAGGCCTCAACAGAGCAAGTACTTCTGAAGATCCAGAAAAGCCTGTTTGGAGCTAGAAAATAACAGGCAGTGCTGCAAAGAAGAAAAGGACTACAGGAAAGAAAAGATTCAAAAATGTCAGAGAGAAACTGTCACAGTTTCCAATGAAATATTTAGTATCACACCTAGTTTAGCTCCTAGTGAATCTTACAACCACCCACTTCCATCATCAGCATAATTTCTTGCTCCGCTCCTATTTCTGTTGCTTCCCGCATTGCATCTATTCAACTAAAATGCTGTGAGCGGCAATTGTTTTCTTAATCTATGGAGTTTATCATACGGGAGGAATTTCTCCCAATTTCGAACTGAGCCAATTCGAATTCACGTAAATTCGCTAGTTTAGTGAATTTACGTGAAATCTAATTGCATTCGGAATGCGTTCAGAATGGCTTCCCATTTCCTGAAAATGACCTCCCCATTGCCCGAAATTGCGTGAGATACTCTTATATGCATTAACATAAAGCCTATGATTGTGTTCGGAATGACTTCCGTTTTGCCCAAAATTGCGTGAGACACACTCCTACGCAATAACGTGAAACCCCAGGATTGCGTTCGGATTGCCATTGCATTATACCCCCAAATTCCGTCGTATGATAAACTCCTTTGTGTATGTGGCAGCTGAGATGGAGAGACCCTCAGCTAGTTCATTGGAAGCATAAGACTTAAACCGGTGGTGCATAAAATCCAAAACACACTGCAGAAATAATCCAGTTTGAGAATGCTTTAAACTGCCCTGACTCAATGCTAGGGGGGAATCCAGGGAATTGTAGTTCTGTGAGACATTTTGCCTTCTCTGTCAGAGAGCTCTGGTACCACAATAAACTACAATCCCAAGGATTCCCTAGCACTGAGCCAGGGCAGTTTAAGCAGTCTCAAACTGGATTTTCACCCCATCCAACATTAGTTAATTTACCTTTGTAAAAAAGGAGATGACTATCACTGCTATAAGAAATCATAGCTCACCAGTGCACATATTCCTAGGTTCAATTTCCACCTAAACCTCGATCTGAGATATCTGGAAATTGGAAACTATATATCGCTGGTTCAAGTTTGTCAGTGTACACTTGAAAATAAAACATGTCACTAATGATGCTGTGATGCAGAGTAGTGTATGTCTCTTGTACTAGGCTAGCTATTTATTGCAACTAAAATCAACACAGGAAACAACCAACAACCAAAAGGCAGGGTCACATATCCTTCCCCCATACAGCACCTGAAATTCAGATTTTCGGCTCCTTTCTTCTCGTCTATAACTCCACTTGCAACAAGGCATGGTATGACGTATTTGTCAAATCGGTCATTGAAGCTCCGAACCAGGGATAAATGCGCTGCAATATATTCTTCAGAACTGGCGAGGGACAAAGGAGAATATTGATCACTGAAAAAGGAAGCCATTATTGTGGGGGCTTCCACTTATCTTGCTGCTTCTATCAATGGAGGAATTTCTCCCAATTTCGAATTGAGCCAATTCGAATTCACGTAAATTCTCTAGTTTAGCGAATTTACATGAAATCTAATTGCTTTCGGAATGCATTCAGAATGACTTCCCATTTCCCGAAAATGACCCCCCCATTGCCCAAAATTGTGTGAGATACTCTAATACGCAATAACATGAAACCCCATGATTGCGTTCGGAATGATTTCCGATTGCCCGAAATTGCGTGAGATACACTCATTCGCAATAACGTGAAACCCCATGATTGCATTCGGATTGCCATTGCATTACACCCCCAAATTCCATCGTAACTCCTTTATCGGCATACAACAAATGGCTCTAAAGCATCAGGTCTGGATCTGGCACATCAACCAACCCCCGGTTGATCGATGTTGGTTGCTTAGAACGCCAAGCATCGGGATGACGTAGGAGCTGTGGAATGCCCTCTGTTCAATGCCACCAATATGCCTCCAACCAGCAGATTTTGCAGCCCCTAGCCACTGGGAGGTAACATGATATGGCCCCTGCAATGGCCACACTGAAAGCTCTCAGTGCACCCTGGTCTCAAGGACTCCCGATCCAGTGCTACCGAGCCCTGGAAACCATGCGCACCAGATCCAGGCCTATGCTGCTGCCTTAACACAGTTGTGACAACCACACCCAGCCTAGTGGTGGGAGGGTGGGAGAGCTGAGCAGACAATGGCACCTCGTGACGCCCTGGCTTCCCTCCGCCAAAAATTCCTCCCATGTGATAAACTCCAAAGTTGTGCCCTTTCCATCCAATCTGTCTCTTTGGTTTTGCTAGGGGGCCCCCATTGCCAACTCAAGCGTCTGTAGGACTGCAGGGAGATAATGCAGGGCATGTTGGCAAGACACTCTTCCGAACCTGGAGCAAGACACACCTTATGCTTGTTGGCATTTCGAGCTACAATCTGATAGTGACACAGGGAGACTCTTAAGTCCCAAGCAAGACTATCACACTAGGGTCAATTCCAGAACCATCTCACAATCATCCCATTATTGGCAATGAATATCCCATTATTGACAGTGGGATAATTGTGAGATGGTATTGGGATGATTGTGGGATGATTCTGGAATTGACCCTAGTGTGATAATCTCCATTGTGATTGATTCATTAACAGTGAGACAGACGTTGCAGCAATAACCCCAACAATGCTTTTTCATACTTACTTTGGGCATATGTCCTCTGGGTTTGGCGGTTCAAATGGCTTGGTCGCGTATTTGTCCTTTGAAAGCTGACCAAGGAAGGAGATGCTGGCCATCCTCTTCCCATCTTTCTTTCCTACCATAGCCTCTTCTTTCTTTCTCTGCCATGAATAGTGCAGTCAATAACAAATCTATTTAGAAAGCAATGGTCTCTATGTCTGTTTGTTTTGGGTGAAAGGGTTCGTTCAGCATCCCGAAGTCCATCCATGAAGAGAAACCAGTGATATTTTGACATCTGAGGCAGAAAACCTTATATGCACCTGTCCTCCTTTCTGGCAGGAAATAAAAAGCCCTCCACTAATTTTACTAACAGTTTGCAAGCCAGTGTCCATTATACTTTTAAAGGACATTAAAGGACTGTCTGAGCACAACTTCCAGCATTGGTTAAGGATGTAATTTCAACTAAGATTAGAAGGGCATATTTTACTTCCGGTTACTATAGCACATGACTTGACTTGTTCAGTTAAGCCACGCTGCTTGTTATAGTAAAGTGCCTCATTTATTCAGTCTGAATAAACGCATAATGCACTTCATTCATTCCATGCTTGCAACTGGAATCATGGACAGCCACTTGAAGGCTCTTGTGAGTCCACAGCAATGCCTCTATTGCTATCTATGAAGTTTTGGAGGATCTGCAGGTGCATGTTTCTAGGCCTCGTGACACCAGGGTGTTCTGTTAGATGTCCCCTACCATCCTCATTTCATATGAATCTGTCCTATGCTGAAGCTGCACTTGCCTCTCCATGCAAGTAATCCATATCTGCAGGTTCATTTGTCATAATGAATTGATGAACTGTTTTGTCTGAATTCTTACATTAATTCCCAATGTTCTGGGCAGCAATCTTGACAATTCTGTGTATTTCCATTTTTTAAAACACATTATTAATATGTATAATATATAACTTCTATATTCTATTCTATTCTCCTCTATGGGTCTGAAACATAGGCCACCTATCGCCAACATCTATGACTCCTTGAACGCTTTCATCAGCGCTGTGTGTGCACAATCCTAAACACACACTGGACTATGTGATGAATGTTGCTGTCCTGGAGCAAGCAGAGATCACCAGCATTGAGGCCATGCTATTGAAAACGCAGCTGCGCTGGGAAGGGCATGTTTCTAGGATGGAGGATCACTGCCTCCCAAAAATAGTACTCTGCAGTGAACTCGCCACGGGTCAGCGTAAGAGGGGCGCCCCAAAGAAGAGATTCAAGGTCTCCCTGAAACAACATCTCAATCTTGGCCAAATTGATCACCAACAATGGTCGGCCCTGGCCTCACATTGGGAGGCATGGAGACGCACTATTCACAATGCTGCAGCCTCTTTCGAGAACTCATGCCGAACGAGTCTTGAAGAGAAACGACAACGCAGAAAGAACCACAACTTGCAAACATCACCCAAGGAGACTTTTTGCTGTGCTCTCTGCAACTGGACTTGTCTATCTCAGATCGGCCTTTTTAGTCATCAATTTGCTTGTAGAAAGCATGGGATGAGTCCTTCCTGAATCTTCGTTACCGAAGAAAAGCCAGAGGGAGAATATATAACTTATAGCATGTTACAAATTAAGGTTTCTTGGGCCAGCTCTCAAAATATAAATTTCTGGTATCAGCATGTTTGTTTTTGTGCTTCCAAGTGGCTGTTTTCCAATGCCATTTTTTTTTTTAAAAAAGGCCTTTTTTATTTTCTAAAGCATTTGGAGCTTGAGCTTAACAATTTTTGGAATTTTTTAAATATAGTATTGTATTTTATTTTTTAAAAAAATTGTTAGCATTGCTGTTTAATTTTATATTTTACTATTTTAGATTGTACGCCTTTGGCAGGATTAATGTTTGACTTGATTATACCTGCAAAGAGCCATGTAAATTTATGGCGCTATATAAATAAATGATAATAATTTTTTAAAAAGGAAATAATCCATGTGTACAACCAATGGGCTCTGCAACAAGCAACCCACGGGGAGGAAGAGACTGTTTTCCCATGCTTACCTGCAGTTCTAGTTCCCGAGCCTTCTTCTCCATCTGTGCTTTGGCTTCAGCTGCCTGGCACATCAAGTGAACTGCTTCTTGCCTGATGAGCTGATCACATAAGACGGGGCGGAAGGAAACTTCAAGCAAGCACTTCTGGCATTGAGACAGTAAGCAAGAGAAAGAAATGTCGGTGGATGCAGGGAGAGGAAATGCAGGATGTGTCGGCCAGTAATAATATTTGGGCAAGGCCAACTCCTGGCGCAGTCTGGGTACAAATCATCCAGCTACAGCCAAAACAATGTACACAACAGAGTATAAAAACACCCCCCCCCCACACACACACTGACCACTTTTCATACTTAAAAGAGAACAACCACAGACAGTTGATTCATCCAAAGTTCCTGTAGGCTTTTATTTCCAGTTATAATATATGTACAATATAATACGACATATATATATGCCACACACACTCACACACACACCTCTCCGACTTATAATCAACTTCAAAGTTTGCTTCACAGCTCCAAACCTAGTCCACACACACACAGCAATCAAACACAGCTTCAACCATGGAGTTTATCATGCGATGGAATTTGGGGGTGTAATGCAATGGCAATTCGAACGCAATCATGGGGTTTCACGTTATTGTGAATGAGTGTATCTCACGCAATTTCTCACGCAGTTTCGGGCAATGAGAAGTCATTCCGAATGCAATCGTGGGATTTCACGTAATTGCGTATTAGAGTATCTCATGCAATTTCAGGCAATTGGGGGGGGGGGTCATTTTCAGGCAATGGGAAGTCATTCTGAATGCATTCCGAACGCAATCAGATTTCACGTAGTAGTTTATCACATGGGAGGAATTTCTCTCAATTGCGAATGGAGCCAAGTCGCAATTATGTGAATTTGCTAATTTAGCGAATTTACATGAAATCTGATTGCATTCGGAATGCATTCAGAATGACTTCCAATTTCCCCAAAATGACCCCCCATTGTCTGAAATTGTGTGAGACACTCTAATACGCAATTATGTGAAACCCCATTATTGAATCCGGAATGACTTCCCATTGCCTAAAACTGCGTGAGATACACTCATTCGCAATAACATGAAACTCCATGATTGCGTTTGGATTGCCATTGCATTATACACCTAAATTCCGTTGTGTGATAAACTCCGTAAATTCGCTAAACTAGTGAATTCATGTAATTGCAAATTGGCTCCATTCACAATTGAGGGAAATTCCTCCCATGTGATAAACTCCCATGACAAATGTCAACTCTCAATGGTCACCTATCATTCAAAATATTTCTCTGTTGTTGAAAGACATATTACACCAACAGGATGAACTCAGCAAAAGAGAGCGAATACAAGACTTGTCATGCAACAATTAGACCAATATTCTTTCCAGTCAAATAATCCTATCCAGAGCTTGGATAAATCATGCCATATCCTTTGAATCCCTTAGAATTCTGGAAATTATAGTCCAAAAAGGTGATTTCCCTTTGTTTCCATTCTGTATCCAGATACATAATGGATCCAGGAAGCCGTTATATAACACAAGAAAGTGAACGTTTCCCCATTTGTTCAGATGATATTTTTACACTTGCAAAGGGAGGTGTTTCATAGGTAATGGAGAGTGTGATACGATGCACAAGCACTGAATGAAAAACAAGAGCTATATAAAAAGATGATCCACTCAAATTTTGAGCCTAGTATGATAAACCTGAAACACTGGATTCATGTTGTGGATATAGTGGTGCCACTGTTCGCTGCATTAGTATTCACTATTCAGACAATGGCTCCAGTAAATCCACAAATCTATGCACTCAAATCAAGATTTTAATCTCGCCACTAAGTTTGTAGCATTTTGCTGTTACCTGGGAACATGGATCGCAGTAAGTGCTGTCACTACTCCTAGTCCTGACTCCTTCCTTCTTCTCATATCTGTTTTCTCCCACCAAATAGTTAAGCTGGAACCTGGATAGCAGACCCAACCTACTGTACCCTTGTGCAGAGATGCTAAAACCCACTTTCCCTTCAAAACAGGAAAGAGTGTCTTCTTTAACTCTTCTGGTTTCAGCACACTTTCCTTGGTGTTTGTCTATTTGCCACATCACTGTGTGCTTTAACTTGCAGATGTCATGCAGGGCCTTTCCCATCTCTTGCCATTTTGTCATTCTTACTGGAAATGCCATGGGACCTCCTGTACATGAAGTATACCACTGAGCTACCAGACACAGGGACATAGAAAGCTGTCTTAAACCTAGCCAGAGGATTTGTTTATCTCATTCAGAACAGTCTGATCTGACTGGCAGTGGTTCCCCAAGGTCTTTAATGTAGAATAGTCTTTAACACTGGGATAGGAAATCATGTCACTGTTGGACTAAATACTCTCACCATCCCTTGCTCATGCTGGATGCGGCTGCTAGGATTTGTAATCCAAAAGTATCCTAAGAGTCACGTGAGTCCCACTCCTATTTAAGCAAGATGTCAAGGATTGAATCTGGTGTCCAAAGGAGGTGCTGCCATCTGAGCCAAGGACCTCTGTTCAAAATCCTTCAAATCATCTTATGGCTTGTCTTCCCCAAGGCCTGTTAATTCCTCTCCTTCCTCCAACCCTTCAGATGCTTGGATTTCAGCATTGGCAGGAGACCGGATTAAAATACCTTGGAGTCCCACCCAGCTTTACAAATCTATGGACCTTATCACATGGGAGGAATTTCTCCCAATTTCGAATGGGGCCAATTCGAATCCATGTAAATTTGCTAGTTTAGCAAATGTACTTGAGTTCTAGTTGCGTTTGGAATGCGTCCAGAGTGACTTCCCATTACCCGAAAATGACCCCCCATTGCCCGAAATTGTGTGAGATAAATTATTACGCAATTACGTGAAACCCTATGATTGCGTTCAGAATGACTTCCCATTGCCCGAAATTGTGTGAGATAAGTTATCACACAATAACATGAAACCCCATGATTGCGTTCGGATTGCTTTTGGAGTATACCCCCAAATTGCCTCATGTGGTAAGTTGGTATGATTCTAGGAAAAATCAGGGCAATCCCAAGTGCATCCATGCTCTGCTCCACCTGCCAGACTCTTGGACTTTACGCCTTCACAATAGGCTGTCTTTGTCAGTAAACTCAAACAATATACAGGGTGATTAAAAAAGAACGTTACCAAACTGAATAAGAACAGCTTTACTTTTGTACCATACTTTTTGAATCACCCTGTATTGGGTGAAGAAAAAAGGGATCTGGCTGCACTCCCCACCATTACCACAGAACGCAACCTAGAATACCCAAGAGATTATTTTCTATGAAGAAGATACCCTGGACTGTAACTCTCCATAATAACAGAAACCATCTGCATTCAAGTTTTTAATATGATTATAGTGATGTTACCTTTCCAGGCATGACAGTGCCGACACATGGCATGATTGTTATGGGAGAGTCTTCGGGGACAAGGAACTGGAAGGAGGTTGGGCCAACGGGGGCCACTTCTCCATCGCCAATTCTTGGACCAAAGTGATTGAATCGACTGAGTCGGACGTGCGAATTTAGAATATAGAGAGTTGCGGTTGACACATCATTCAGGGCTGTTGCGGAAAACTGAACCAAAGAATGAGAGAGCTCCAGAGGAGGGTGGACTCCAATTCCTTTGCAAGACAGTCTGAACTTTCTGAAAACGGAAACACAGAGGACATGGTCACAGTACGGAACTAAGCTTTTTGACAAGGCTATAAGTATGCCCTGTGATGAGCTTGGTATCCCACCAAGCTCAAGCCCAAGTAACAGGATATTTCCTCTACTCAGTTCTTGCCCGGGTGGCAGCTCTGTAGCACAGGATTACAAAGAAATCAAATCTCACTAAGGCAAAATGGAATGGGATTTTAGAATAAATGATGCAGCTACTTCTGTTTGATTAAGAACTGGTTGAAAAGGGTGAAAAGGCTCTTTGGTAGTACATTAGTAGCAGTGATACAGAAGGAATGAAGGAAGTCTGCTGCTGGAATACATCCATTGCATTATACCCCCAAATTCCATCATATGATAAACTCCATTGTCAGAAAACTGATGACCTGACATTCCCCATATACCTATTGATCTCAGTTTTGCAAGTCAGATGAAAGCTGTATTCTTTTGCCTTCTTGGGTTTGAAGAGTACATCCAGGTTCAAGCTTTCAAGAGGAAGGAGTATTCCAAATCCATCATTGGGCTGAACTTCTATGAACTTTCCAAAATCATACAAAAAAAAAGGAAAACACATGTGTTAAAGAATGCATTTTTAAAAGTATATACAGTACCATATATCAATGAGTGCAGGGGGAAAACACGGAGGAACTCATTGATCTGGAGTAGAAATTCAACTCGTACATTATATTAGCTTTGTAAATTAATACAGCCAGGACAACATGTTTGCTGACATTCTGAAGAAGCACAGAAAAAAGTCTAGAGTGTTGCACTGGTCACAGAACTCTTCTTCTAGAAAATCTACATTTTAAAAAAGACCGGCAAAATTCGTAGTCCTCATTGCAATAAAACATTATACTTGAAATTGTATGGATGATGACTACATAGCTCATTTTCATTTCTCAGAAATGAGTACGGACAATTACTTGGTTTGCATTGTTTGACTAGAACACGGAACAACGGATGCAAACTGCAGGAAAAGAGATTCCACCTCAACATTAAGAGGAACTTTCTGACAGTAAGGGCTGTTCGACAGTGGAACACACTCCCTCGGAAAGTGGTGGAGTCTCCTTCCTTAGAGGTCTTTAAATAGAGTTTGGATGGCTATCTGTCAGGGATGCTTTGATTGGGAGTTCCTGCATGGCAGAATGGGGTTGGACTGGATGGCCCTTGGGGTCTCTTCCAACTCTATGATTCTATGATTCTATGCATAAACCATTGGGCACATTCTCTCCTGAACTGGAAACTTTCAAGGGAATTTACTGGGCTAGAATATAAAACTATGTTTACCTCCTGGAGTCCTACAAAGCCAAACTCCTGGGGAAGGATGGATTTATTTGTTAGCGTGATGGTTGTCTGGACAGCTTCATAGATAGAGCAGTATCCGAAGTCTACTTCTGTTGGGTTGATCTCCAAATCTGAGGTGGTGACAACTGCATGAACAGTAAACTCAACTGGCTTACTCTGAAAGGAAAAAAAAGTATGGTAGTTTGGTGTCAAAGAATCAGAATACGATGGAGGAGAATCAGACTCAAATCTCCACTCATCTGGTGACATAGGACTAGTCAACCCTCTGAGCCTAACCTTTTGGGGGATAAAATGTCAGGTGCACCACCATGAGTTTATTAAAAACAATCAAACAAATCCAAAACCTGGAATACAAATGGTTACGAATCAGTGAATGCTGGAAGGAGGAAATCATTTCCCAGTGATTGATAAAAATCATAATATGTTTCTGAACAGACTTTAGAATGGAAAGAAAAGAATATTATTTGAAAGAAAACTGAAAATTGTAAGTGCCTGGCTATAAATGGCCACAGTGTGAGAGGTGCGATTCACGAACTAGGTCCAGGAATTTTGAAAAAGGACAGGTTGCATATCTGTAAATGTAGTTCTTTGAGTGGTCATCTGTGAACTCACTCAAATGGGTTATCCTTCATATGTGCAATGTATTTTTTTGGAAACTTCTAGGACTGTATGTGCTTTAGCAGTACAGCTGTACAATTCCAGAAGCCTTTGCACCAAAACTATCAGTTTTATTGGGTGTTGATACAACAATCCAAAGGAGAGGCAGGAGAGGACAGTTGAATCAGGCTTTGTGAGTTCACAGATGACCACTCCAAGAAATACTCTTACAGGTATCCAACCTGCCCTCCTCCTTTGTGGTGTCTGCGACTCAAACAAATGGCAGACTAGCAAGCTACAAAAAGTTGGAAGTGGGTGTGCCGTTCAAATAATCAGAAGTTTAGTGAACATTTGAATGAACGCAAGACATCAAACATGACCACAACGCCCTCATACCAATTCAAGGTAACATTAGTACACAAATCTCAAAGAACAGAAGGAATCTGAAACATCAATATATGGTACAAAATCAAAGTGTTGAAGTCAGAATTATCTGGAAACTGTAATAGTACAATCAAGTAATGGAAGAAAATAGTACAGATCTCCCAATGCAGTGTCAACTTAACGCCTTGAGTCGATTCTGTAGTGAGAGATAAAAATCATCAGCCGTGACCAGGTAGCTATAGTTCTATCGACAGTAGAACGCCAAGGCTTTCCACTCGAGGGACCTTATCAGATGGGAGGAATTTATCTTTATTGGGAATGGAGCCAATTCGAATTAATGTGAATCCGCTAGTTTAGCGAATTCACGTGAATTCCTATTGCGTTCGGAATGCATTCAGAATGACTTCCCATTACTCGAAAATGACCCCCCATTGCTCAAAATTGCGTGAGATGCTTTAATTCGTAATAACGTAAAACCCATGATTGTGTTCGGAATGACTTCCCTTTTGCCTGAAATTGCGTGAGATACTTTAATTCACAATAACATGAAACCCCATGATTGCGTTCGGATTGCCATTGGATTATACTTCCAATTTCCGACGTCTGATAAGGTCCTTTGAGACAATGCAGCTTCCTCTCCAATGCAGAAGTGGGGTTCTGCATGAAAGCCAGAAGAAAAATGTCCTGGTTGACACAGAAGACAGATACCACCTTTGGCAAGAAGGTAACATTGGGTCTCAAGAGGGCTCAGTCGGGCTGAAAGTTCAGGTATGGGCCGTCCAAGTGGAAAGCAGAGCTCATCAGCCCATCTGGCAGTCACAATCCTGACCAGGAAAGTACTTTTCCAAAACAGCAACCAGAGATTGCTAGTAGCTATAGGTTCAAATGGCATCCCACAAAGCTGGCCCAAGATGAGATCCAGGCTCCAGCATGGTGTTAGGCCTAACACCGTAGGATGAAGGGTCTTTAAAGAATTCTTCAAGGCTTGAGTGCCTCTTCATATAAAAAATGGTTTCACATGCAACTCTTTATTTTGTCTGGCCCTCGATATGAAGGTGGCACAGCGGGCACAAGAGGCAACCGCACGGGCTTCGCCAAGGCAGAGAAGACAGCTCAAGTGTCCATCCCATTCTGGGATCTTAGTGCCACAAGAGATGCCATTTGTGAAAGATGCTAATGGAACAAATTGCTCAAGGGGCAAGCATGGGTCTCCTTGGGCTGATTTTTGCCTATTCCATTTCAACCCTGGTGGATGCCACTGGCGCTGGCTCTCAAAGTCATAGAATCATAGAATCATAGAATCATAGAATCATAGAGTTGGAAGAGACCACAAGGGCCATCCAGTCCAACCCCCTGCCATGCAGGAACTCCAAGTCAAAGCATCCCTGACAGATGGCCATCCAGCCTCTGCTTAAAGACCCCTAAGGAAGGAGACTCCACCACACTCCGAGGGAGTGTGTTCCACTGTCGAACAGCCCTTACTGTCAGGAAGTTCCTCCTAATGTTGAGGTGGAATCTCTTTTCCTGCAGTTTGCATCCATTGTTCCGCGTTCTAGTCTCTGCAGCAGCAGAAAACAAGCTTGCTCCCTCCTCAATATGACATCCCTTCAAATATTTAAACAGGGCTATCATATCACCTCTTAACCTTCTCTTCTCCAGGCTAAACATCCCCAGCTCCCTAAGGCGTTCTTCATAGGGCAAGGTTTCCAGACCCTTCACCATCTTAGTTGCCCTCCTTTGGACATGGAGAAACTGGAGCATGTCCAAAGGAGGGCAACTAAGATGGTGAAGGGTCTGGAAACCTTGCCCTATGAAGAACGCCTTAGGGAGCTGGGGATGTTTAGCCTGGAGAAGAGAAGGTTAAGAGGTGATATGATAGCCCTGTTTAAATATTTGAAGGGATGTCATATTGAGGAGGGAGCAAGCTTGTTTTCTGCTGCTGCAGAGACTAGAACGCGGAACAATGGATGCAAACTGCAGGAAAAGAGATTCCACCTCAACATTAGGAGGAACTTCCTGACAGTAAGGGCTGTTCGACAGTGGAACACACTCCCTCGGAGTGTGGTGGAGTCTCCTTCCTTAGGGGTCTTTAAGCAGAGGCTGGATGGCCATCTGTCAGGGATGCTTTGACTTGGAGTTCCTGCATGGCAGGGGGTTGGACTGGATGGCCCTTGTGGTCTCTTCCAACTCTATGATTCTATGATTCTATGATTCTATGACTTTGAGAGCCAGCGCCAGTGGCATCCACCAGGGTTGAAATGGAATAGGCAAAAATCAGCCCAAGGAGACCGACAAATCCAAAAGCATGTGGTTCCTAATGATACTGCTGCAGTGGCAGAAGAAAAGGAACTGGACGTTTATATAGAGGTGCCCGAAGTGGGCAGGGCTGTGCCAAAAGGCTTTATGTAGGTTGCAAATGATGCACTGTGCAGGCACAGGATAACCCATTGGTGCGAGATACAGAGACCACAAATAAGAAGTAAGAGTTATACAATGTAAGCGATGTCACCCAGGCAAAGTTTTAGAAGAACCAGATCATTTTAATAGTCCCTTATAGTCTTTCCATCAAGAGGAAGGAAAGGCCCGTCAGGTTCAACAGAGTCATGCAGAGCACAGAAATACAGCACTGCCCAAGAAACATTAAAATCTACGATCCCAGTAGTTCAATGCACGAGGCAGCATTACTAAGAGCTGTGAGATCTGAGTATTATCCCTGCTTCTGACAGAAAAAACAAAACAAAAGACATTGTGTTTAATTACCTGATGGCATTTGTCACAATGTGCTTTGACCTAGATATTGTCTATCCATTTATGTATTTATTTAAGGTATTTATTAATTGCTTTGCTATCCACCACATCTACCACAATGCTATATGATAAAACATATATAAAGCATTGTTTTTTTTAAAAAAGACCACAGCAAATAATACAATTTTAACTGACTGCCTGAAACTTAGCAAAGATGGAACCAATCTGGATGTCGAGTCGACGGCTTTCATGGCCGGCATCCATAGTTTTTTGGGGAGCTTTCGGGCTATGTGGCCAGTTCTGGAAGAGTTCCTTTCTGGCGAAATGTCAGAAAAGAACTCTTCCAGAACATGGCCACATAGCCCAAAACCTCCACAAAAAACTATAATCTGGATGTCCCTTGTGATCTCTTCCAACTCTATGATTCTATGAAGTTCAACCATCAGAGCAGGATACAGAAGAAGCCTATCTTGCATATTCAGCAACTGAGACTCTTGAGGTAATGGGACATGCAAAAAAACTTCTGCTGAGGATTTCAAATTTCAGGGTCTATCATTTGACTGCCAAATTCCTGGGCCTCAGTCTCCAAAGCTATTTGACAGTGACCTCAATGTAGAGTTCACTTAGTCATCAACAACCCCATCCTCTGGGACAGTGGTTTCCAAACTTTGGACCTCCAGATGCTTTGGACTTCAGCTTCCAGAATTCCTCACTCTTGGCTAAGACGGTTGGGGCTTCTAATTGAAGTCCCAAACACCTGGAGGGCCAAAGTTTGGGAATCACTCCTCTAGGAGCTCTCCTAGGCCATAAAGGACCTTACCCAGCATGCAACAAGCCCTCAAACACAGTCTTTTAGTATTATTTTTTTACATATTTAAAACTGTAATTTTGCACCACTGACCTGATCTGAGACTATTATTGTCATTGGGACTTCCAGGACTCTTGTTTTTTCATCAAAGTACTTGCCTGCATCTTCTGGAAGAGAGTGCCTGAAACAGAAGATTATTAGATACTTGTGAAAGACCTGAGAAGACACGACTGAAGGAATAAGATGATGAGAATTGCAAAAGCTCTTTATCACTGAATCAATGGGAATCCTTAGAGCAGAAAATTAATACTCTAAATAATAATAATAATAATAATAATAATAATAGGAAGAATTACAGTAGAAGAATTAGAAGAAGAAGTATGCTTGGTAAGGTAGAAGGCGGCAAGAAGAGAGGAAGACCACATTACAAATGGATAGATTCAACCAAGGAAGCCACAACCCTGATTCTACAAACTTGGTTGTTGGCGACAGGATGACCTGGAGGACTCACTCATAGCTTCACCATTCATTGACGTTGACTTGACAACAGTTAACAACAGTCAGACTCTCTCCATGTATTTCACAGATTGAGGACATCTTGGTGACTTACCTCAAGGGTCACCCCCCCAACAACTCCATAATCTTATCAGATTTGATAAATCTGTTACCAATGAGAAGATATTTTTGTCTCCAAACATCTGAACAACAGAGTTTCTCATCTTAGGCACAGAACAGATGGGCCAAATGAAGCAATTTCAGGCTGCTTTGGAGGCTTGATGTTCAAATGCTGCATGCTTCCAAAGCAGCCTGAAGCTGTGCCAATGCCTCTTTGGACCAGAGCAAAAAGGAGCCGGGATAATCCGGTTCTTGGAGGCATGGGTTGGAGTCAGCGTCTGCAGACCTCTTTGGTAGCAGGCCGCACAGTTGGTGCTCTCTCGACCTGGTTCTGGTTGGAGTAGAGTCAGGCTGTTTCTTTCCACCTGTGTGCACTGGCCCTTAGTTATTCATTTGTCGTTATACTGAAGTCAATACACTCCTTTGAAAAAGTCATATTCTTTTGAACCAGAGTGTGCTCATACCTGATTCAACATCAGAAATCAACATTCGTCACATACTGGTTCAGGTGACATCCAGAAACAGAAAACAGTAATGGAATTATGATACTCCCTCTGAAGCATCTTATTTTTCACAACTAAGGGGCTAAACAGACTGCCCCAAAGGGGCGGTCTGCGGCTGCCCCATTACTGGCCAGAGTGGGGCCGTGGCAACTTCCCAACAACATGCTGTGGCCCCGATCTGGCATCTGGAGAGTGCAAAAAGGAGCCACAAAAGGCGGCTCCTTTTTGCGCCCTCCAAGGGGCACCATAGCCACAGTGGCACACCTTTATGATGCCCCTTCATTGCTGCATCACGTGGATGCAGCATGGGGGGGGCATCATCATGGTCTGCGCCATGTGGACCCGTGCATGCCGAAATGGTGCTCTGGGGCAGGGTTAGGGCATGCAGTGTGCGGACACTGTGCCCTAACCCTGCCCACAGGCCGGCACAAAGTGCCGGTCTGTCGAGCCTCTAAGTCCCCTGACAATTTGTGTAGCTAAAGGTTGTAAAAGGTGAGAGTAACCACAAAGAAGATTTTATAATATTCCCAGAGAGTAGTCCTAAAGAAGTTCCCATAATGGTGTTGGTTCTTTTCAGCTCAAATGAAATGAAATATATATGCTCAAGAAACATTTCCCATCCTAGCCACATGGAAAGGTGTTCATCTTCATGTTGATTTTGGCAATACGTGGCCGAAACAGATTTCGCCTACCCCGCAAGGTCTTGTAAAAGGATTTCACATAAAGTGTTCAAAACCTACGAACTCAGTTCAGATCCAGGATCATTTTGTGCTGCAAAATATTTTACCAATTCCACGTGGGAATAACAAAGCAGGGCATTAAAGGCTCCTGCCCCTCTACAGTCTTTGCCTGTAATTCTCATTAATGCTTCTCTAAGCACTTTCGTTTTGCATGACTAAAGAGAGCTGATTACAAGGCCATGTTGTATTTACTAGCATTTTAAGAAAGCATTAGCTGATACACTGCTCTTTTCCTATAAATAGGGCTTTAGAAAGACGCTTGGCAATTCCTCAGCCCCAGCTGTAAGCAGCACCACAGATGAGACCCATCTTGGGCAATCTGTTCCTTTTGACATTGACGTTAATTAATTACCAGTTTCTCTGAGTCAGTATCAATGGGACGGCAGAGCCACGCAGATACAGAAAGGAGACCAGGCTGTGTGAAGAGCCTTAAAATCCATCACCCTCGATCTGGTTGCCCAGCACGGAGAGGGGACGGATAGGTACCGCTTGCCAGAGCCTCTTGTGAGCAGAAGCCCAATTTGTGGGTTCGAGCCAAAATCATACAAAGAGTGTATCATTTTCAGAGGCTGTCTTTCTATTTATAACCCTGGGTCCTAAAACGGTTAATCCTTCCATGTCTCCAGAGAGATGATGTTCTTCTATTTCGGAGTCTTCTACTCTGAATGCAAGTGTCATACTATCATGTCTAGCTGCCTGCCCTTCCCACCCACTCCCCTTGTCAGGCATTATAGGGCATAGAACTGAGTCAAAAGTCATGAAAAAACTGTAGAGGTAAGATTTTCAAAACAGGCGGTGTGGCATAGTGGTTTGAGTGCTGGACTATGACTTTGGAGACTGCAGCCACAACATTGTGAGTTCGATCCCAGAGCTCCAAGGTTGACTCAGCCTTCCATCCTTTCATAGGTCGGTAAAAGGAGGACCCAGCCTGTTTGGGGCACTTGGCTAACACTTGTAAACCAATGTGGAGTCGAAGGCTATCATAGCCAGCATCCATAGTTTTGTGTATCTCACGCAATTTCGGGCAAAAGGGAAGTCATTCCGAAAGCAATCATGGGTTTTAATTATTGCAAATTAAAGCATCTCACGCAATTTCGGGCAATGGGGGGTAATTTTTGGGTAATGGGAAGTCATTCCGAACGCATTCCAAATACAATTGGAATTCACGTGAATTCGCTAAACTAGCGAATTCACGTGAATTTGAATTGGCTCCACTTGCAATAAAGAGAAATTCCTCCCGTCTGATAAGGTCCTTAGTGTGGCCATTAAAAGTGGGACTGAATTCTGCTCTCATTTATTTATTTCATTTTTATGCTCCCAAAAAGGGACCCAAGACAGCTCACAAGATAAATAAATAAATATATATAAATCTACGTCACAGAATTAATGCAGTTTGACATCGCTTTAACAGCCGTAAGTCAGCGCTATGAAATTATGGGATTTATATATTTTTGAGATATTTAGTCTTCTCACTCATAGAGTGCTGGTACCACAACAAACTACAAATTCCAGGATTCCACGGGACAGAACCATGATCGTTAAAGCGATGTCAAATTGCATTAATTCTGCAGCGTGGCAGGAGCCTTGCATTCTGGTTAACGTGGCACCAACTCAGCATTTTCAGCAGCAAACCTCCTTCCATCCGCCCCCCCCCCATTCTCTTTAACTGTCTCTATTTTGTGAACCAGTCCGAGGCTTATTTCATGAGCCAGAACTGCCTTAATCTCATCAAATCTCCTTTTGAAGCTTTTCTGCATATTTTAAAAATGCAGATTAACATGCTTAATCCAAGCTGTGTGCCGCTCTACCCACTTGACAAAACGGGTGCAGTGTTTCACAACATCTGAAATTTTAGGACTCGGAATTGTCGTAACAACAGGAACATTGGCACACGAAGAGGACAGGAATTTCCTACATAACATTTGTGTTATAAATACTTCTTCTGTTTCTTAGAGCAGCGCTGCCAAAGAGGTCTTGCAATTTATTCCAGTCAGGATCCAAAGAAGCGACATGAATATATGATGCAGCCATCATCTTGGTCTGCTTAGCCTTGTATTTTCTGCTGTAACTGGCAGAAGCTCTCCAAGAACTGAGACGGGGTCTTCTTCCCAGTTTTATGTGATGCAGAGGACTGTCTCCTGTTTGCCTCCTTCTGGCCTTCCACTTTGCCAAGCTTTACCATCTTTTTCGGAGAGTCAGGTTGTCTCATGGCATGTCCAAAGTATGACGGCCACAGTTTAGTCCTCTTCACTACTTCTTTTTTTACATTTTAAATTTTTAAATTCCCCAACAGTTATAAACACACTCCCTCAGAGAGTGGTGGAGTTTCCTTCCTTGGCGGTGTTTAAACAGAGGCTGGATGGCCATCTGTTGGGTATGCTTTGATTTTGGACAATGAAATTGTCTTCCAGGCAAGTGAGGAATTTGCTAGATCTTGAGGATTTGGTAGAATTTGAATTCCAGCAAATATCAGGATAGTTGAAGTTACCCATTACTACTATATTTCTCTTATCTGAGTGTGTGGTCATCTGTTCTAGAAAGGCATCATCCAATTCCTCCGTCTGACTTGGAGGTCTGTAGTAGACTCCCACAGTAACATCCCTGTTGTTTCCCTCTCCTTTAATTTTTATCCAGATGCTCTCCACCTGGCCTCCAGTACTGATGTTCTGGATCTCTTCACTGGTGTAAATATCCCTGACATATAATGCTATTCCTCCTCCTTTCCTGTTTGGCCTGTTTCTCTTAAAAAGGTTATATCCCTCTATTTCTACATTCCAATCATGAGACTCATCCCACCAGGTTTCAGTGATGCCTATTATATCATATTTCTCTTGTTGTGCTAGGAGTTCAAGTTCATCTTGCTTATTTCCCATGCTCTGTGCATCAGTGTGGAGACATCTAAGACCATGTGTCCCCTTTGTTTGCTGCCTGTGCACATTTTTTTGCCTCCTACTGTTGGGTCCTTTCACTGTTTGCCTTGTTCCGTCTATGAGAGTATGACTATTTTCTCCAGCACTTTTGTCTCCCTCCCCCAAATAACTCAGTTTAAAGCCCTCCTGATCAGATTTTTGAGACTGTTGGCAAAAACCTTTTTGCCAACTGACGTGAGATGCAGCCCATCCTTTGCCAGAAGTCCCCTCTCATGGAACCGCAGCCCATGATCCAAGAATCCTAATGTTTCTTGGAGACACCATCTGCGGAGCCAGGTGTTGACATCTGTGATTTTCTTCTCTCTTCCTGGGCCATGCCCTTCAACTGGCAGAAGAGATGAGATGACAATCTGTGCATCCATTTCTTTCAGCTTCTTACCCATAGCCTCGTAATCCTTTATTAATCGAAACCTACCATGTCATCCTAGCATGGCTGTTTTTAAAATATCTTTGAGTTTCTGTGTGTTTCTGGACAGAATTAAAATTCTTATTCTGCCTTGGAGGGTGGAAGATTCTCCTTTGCTGGAAGTCCTTAAACAGAGGTTGCATGGGCATCTTTCAGGAATGCTTTAGTTGTACATTCCTGCATAGAAGGAGTTTGGGTTAGATGGTGTCACGTCATAGTCTGTGATTCCAAGATTTTATGACATGTTCGCTATTTTCAAAGTGATGTTATCATCTGTTTTAATATGCCTGCAAGCTGCTTTGGGGCTCCCACTGAAAGATGGGCAATGAATACTATCAGTCAATATATAAAAAACAAGGAGTCTTGGGTATGCCTACCTTGGCAGAAATTTCAGCTGCACACTGAAAGACGACTGGGCTTGAATATAACCTGTTTTTGGAAGCAGCTCCATGTGGTTGGCCAGTTCCTTGCAAACATCAAACTTCAAGCGCAGGGCACTTGTGGCTCTGAAAAAAAGAAAGTGGGACGTTTGAGTGGCATTGGTGCTGGGTGCCCTTGGCCAAAAGCGCCATTTTTGAATCAATTTCTGCTACCGTTCCCCCTTGTACCAACAAAAACACATAGCCTCACTTGCTTGCTTTCTCTGTCTCTGTCTTCCAGAATTACCAAAATGAAATGTGACACAATATCTCCTGCACAAACGCTGAGCAATACGACACAGCTTCCCTTGGCTGGAATGACACCAACGTCGCCAACTCCATCTCCACTTACCAACTGAACACCACCTTGGACTAATAATAAGCAATCTGTCTATCAAAGAAATGGGCGAACATCGGGATTGGTACCACTACTATATCTCTTCCAACTCTCTGAAAAGCTAGAGCCACTATTAGCCAAGTGACGCTTTAGCAAACCATGAGTTGAGTCCATTTATTTTGGGAGAACTGCATAGGAAGTTGGCTAATACCTAGTCAGACTACCGGTCCTGCTAGATTAGTATAATTTTCTCTGACTTTTCCCACTCACGATCCCTTTTTACCTGAGAAATTTTTATGCAAACCCAAGTATGTAGCTATATAAAATAGGTATACAGATCAAACATTTACTGATAATAAACCATAAAGAAACTTATTTTAAAACAATTCCTTGGTGTGTGTGTGTTTGTATACTTTTACCATTTATTAAAGACAAAAGCAAATTTCTATAATAATATTGAGATGGATGTGCTTGTTTATTTTTACATAAAGAATTAAATCTTGGCAGAACATTTGATACTGCAGACGCAGAGCATCTTCAACGTTTTTCAAAACTGATCAATATTTTGACTTTATAATTGTCAATGCTGAGGATGTCAGTTTGCATAAATATGTAGTACAAAGTGGGAGAAATATGTGTGGCTCCATATAGAAATTGTTGGAAATTCTGTCCTAATCCCAAGCCAAAATTCATTTAAAGATTTTTAAATAAAACTCGAGTTTTAAACTTGTTTCACTTGATAACCGGGCAAATTAATGGCAGTTGAATGACACTTTTTATTTCAATTGAGTATAGTCTAGGGACCCAATTTAGTTTTATAGAATCAAAATGTGAAGGGAAGTATTTTTAAAAATTGTTTCCTGGCAATTCAGATGATCACTTATAACTCTTACTTTGGGAAGGTAGCTTGGTAGATGAAGGGAATGCTGTGGATATAGTATATCTTGGTTTCAGTAAGCCTGCTACACAATTTTTCCACTGTAAGCCTTGATTTGCGAAAAATTCACCGACTTTAAGATATATAGCTTTCCCTCTTATTTGTCACCTTCAAAGGGTGACAAAACAATAACTCCACATGTATGCTTCCTTCGTAAACATATCTTACATAAAGCAACAACTGTGCCATGTTAGAAATATCAGTTGTTTCATCTAGTTAAGCCAGGCAATAAACTGCTGGAATTGGTCCTTACTAATTTCAGAAATTCTTTTGAGAACAGTATCAGTTAATAAAGGAATTTTACGAATTCCATCCCCATGCTTTTCTCACATGAACTATTTCCGACATTTTAATAACCGCACGTAGCACAAAATCTTCTATCGCACAGAGCTTTTTAGTGTTTGCAATGAAATAAGAAGTTTTGTAAGATGAAAGTAAATACTTTTTGTTGACAGTAACAAATTTCTCAAAACACTGTTTTTCTTCATTGGAAGATTTTTAAAAGTCATTCAAAATATTCCTTTAGTTTATTGCAGTACACTGCATGCTTGATATTAAGATGTCGTTTTAGTCTGGCTGGTTTTGTGCTCTCTGCAGCCGAAATCTCATTACGAATTAAGCAAAGAGGTTTTTCCACACCATGTCCAGTAAGACCACTGCAATTCATAATGTGCAATAGTCTGGAATTTCAGCTGAGATCTTTCTGGCAGCATTTGTTGGTGTTGCGTGGTGTGACGGCATGTGCAGCGCAAAGCGCTCATGTTGTGAGTTCAGAATTAAGGCTGCAGTAAAATTGTGCAATGCTACATGGACAAGTGCTGCCAGAAAAACATGTCATTATATGTTTGATTTTGAATTAATTTCGGTCTCTCTGCATCGAAAACATTTTCCTTGCTGTTAGTTGCCCTCAAGTCAGCTCCGACTCATGGCAACCCTGTGGATGAGACATCTCCAAGAATCCCTATCCTCCACCAGATCCCACAAATCCTTGCCCATAATAACCCTCCTGACTGACTCTATCCCTCTAGTTTGTGGTCTTCCTCTCTTTCTTCTCCCCTCTACCTTTTCCCAGTATTACTGTTTTTTCTAGTGATCTGTGGCTTCTCATGATGTGGCCAAAGTACGATAGTCTCAACTGCATCATCTTTGCTTCCAAGGAGAGCCCTGGTCTGATCTGTTCAAGAACCCATTTGTTTGTCTTCTTGGCTGTCCATGGCATCCTAAGTACTCTTCTCCAGCACCACATTTCGAATGACTTGATTTTCTTTTTGTCTGCTTCCTTCACTATCCAGCTCTCGCATCTCTACACAGGGATGATGGGGAATACAATGGCCTGGAAAATTTTGGCTTTAGTGCTCAGTTGTATGTCTTTGCTCTTCAGTATCTTTTCCAGGTCTTTCACAGCTGCCCTTCCCATTCCTAGGAGTTTATCAGACCACGGAAATTGGAAGTATAATCTAATGGCAATCCGAACGCAATCATAGGGTTTCATGTTATCGCGTATTAAATCATCTCATGCAATTTCGGGCAAAAGGGAAGTCAATTTGAATGCAATCATGGGTTTAATGTTATTGCGAATTAAAGCATCTCACGCAATTTCGGGCAATGGGGGTCATTTTCGGCTAATACGAAGTCATTCCGAACGCCTTCCGAACGCAATGGGATTTCACGTGAATTCACTAAACTAGCGCATTCACGTGAATTCGAATTGGCTCCATTTGAAATAGAGAGAAATTCCTCCTGTCTGATAAACTCCTAGTCGTCTTCTTATTTCTTGACTGCAATCTCCATTCTGGTCAATGTTTAATCCTAAATACGGGAATTCTTTAACTGTTGATTGGGAGTTCCTGCATGGCAGGAGGTTGGACTGGACGGCCCTTGTGGTCTCTTCCAACTCTATGATTCTATTCTATGATTTCAATTTCCTCGTTATCTAGATTGAATTTGTGCATTTCTTCTGCGGTCATTATTTTTGTTTTATGTTCAACATCAAACCTGCCTTTGCACTTTCATCTTTGACCTTCCTTATTAACTGTTCCAATTCCTCAACGTCTTCTGGTAATATATTATGGTGCAATCCGCACTGTAAACTTTTAAACCATAAACTTTACTGTTGCCAAATTTTGCACGATCCCCGCAATTATGTGACTCTAAATGGGGGTCGCAACCCACAGTCTAAAAAGCTTTGCTCTAGTGTGCCAGACTGTCCTAACCCTACCTGAAGAAAGTACGAATTAAACCTAGGAGCTTCTATATGCAAACCAGGTGTTCTTTGGCAGAATTATGGCCTCTACCTTAAAGGCTGAATCCGTACTTTTACTGTACTGAGGATCATAGTTCATGATATCACAGATCCAGTGATTAGACAAGAAAAACATCCCATCTAAATGGCTACTACAAAGTTTTCGGAGAAGATTAAGCTTGCATGGACACTTGCTGCAGTCAGCAACATACAAAGAAAGCAAAAATGGATTGGTAAAGGTCAGGTTTTGGGCTAAGCCATTTGACACCTTTGCTACAGGAACCTCTAAAAACCTAGGTTGTGTAATGCATCACATGGATCTGATAGAAAAGTTACTCCGTCTCCGTACTTATAATCCTGTTTCTGGTAGTGGGTTTATCTAGACCCAAGAAAATCTCTTACATAATTCGCCGCTTGTCACATTTGTAAGCTGAAATTTGGAGATAACAGCTTTATTCATTTCCACCCAACTGTGAAGAATCTCTGTGGTGCCTAATTCGCGCAAGGAGCTTGGAATGTATGCCTTCCGACAGAAATAGTAACATAACATAAAATAAAATAAGATCATATTTGCTTGTATATAAGTAGAATTTAAAATAGAAGGCAAGAAAAGGATGTTTAAAATAGCCCAGCTCAACATCTAGCTAGCAGAAAATGGACTGAAAGAAAGGTGGAAGTCAGCAACTGTTTCCCCGAAAATAAGACATCCCCAAAATATAAGACCTAGTAGAGGTTTTGCTGAATTGCTAAATATAAGGCCTCCCCTGAAAAGTAAGACCTAGTAAAGTTTTTGTACATAAATATATATACGGTAGATAATAAATGGAATAATAAGACATCCCCTGAAAATAAGACCTAGCACATCTTTGGGTGCAAAAATTAATATAAGACACTGTCCTATTTTCAGGGAAATGCGGTAGCAGTCAGAGAGGGAATGGGCCTTTTTAAGAAACAATCATGACATTCAGCGCATGGCGCATGGGAGAATTCTAGTGATAGTCTCTTATGGTGCAATACTATGTATTCCATGTATACACTTAAACTAATTCCATGTATACACTTAAACTTAAACTAAATTGAGCACAACAGAGTTCACTCCAGAGTAAACAAGCAGAGTAAACAATCAGAGTAAACAGAGTAAACAAGCACAGGATTGCACTTTTAGTTACTAGATCACATTAAGCTTCTTACGATCCTAAAATATACTAAGCTGCAATTAAAAAAAAAAAGGTTATGTGAATAAACTGGAAGCAGGTACATGACCAGGTCACTCACCTGCTTTGAATGATGATGCAGTCCTGATAAAGCCTGTCGTACATGCAGATTTTGAGATCGACGTCTGGATTGCGCACCCACACTGGCACAGCCACAGAAACAGCGACGACACTGAAGTGTAGCTAAATATGAGCAAATGCAGGCAAAGGTTAAGATGCAAAGACCTCTAAAAGGTTGCCACTCCAAAGCATTCAGGTACATGCAACTGCCATACAAGTGCAGAGAAGGAAGGCATACTTTGGCTTCTGCCACTGGCCAAGAGACCTATGGTTCTATGACCATTTCCAGCTTCCCAGTAAAATTATCTTGCTAATGGGGATACTAGACTGGGCTCATCTGTTAGCCAGGGAAAATGCTCCCATCAGTCTTGCTTCCTCACATTGGCCTGGAATCGAAGAGGTCAAGGGCAGCATACTCTGGCCATGTGTCCCTTGTCCTGAGGAATGAGGCTAAGCCGAACCACCAGCAAATAAGGTTGGCTTGGCTTCAGCCAGATACAAGTGCATCGTGAGTGGCTTCTGCAACCATTCAGGACTCTTTCAAACGGGAGGAATTTCTCACAACTCCGAATGGAGCCAATGCGGATTCATGTAAATTCGCTAGTTAAGCGAATTTACATGAACTCCTGTTCCGTTCGGAAGGCATTCGAAATTACTTCCCATTACCCGAAAATAACCCCCTCCTGCCCGAAATTGCGTGCGAAGCTTTAATTCGCAATAACGTAAAACCCATGATTGCATTCGGAGTGGCTTCCCTCTTACCCGAAATTGCGTGCGAACATTTAATTCGCAATAACGTAAAACCCATGATTGCATTCGAATTGACATTAAATTATACTTCCAATTTCCGACGTCTGAAAGAGTCCTCAGATGGATTTTCTGGTCTCTGTTGGAGCCCATCATGGGCAAACATAAAAAGCTTTCTGGTGAAGATTAATTTGTATTAAAGACCATGTATGATACTTTGTATGGAGTTTATCAGACGGGAGGAATTTCAAACAAAACAAAACAAACAGCTTCATTTATATACCGCTTCATACCCTTAAGGAGTGTCTAAGCGGTTTCTAAGCGGCAATAATTTCTCTTTATTGCAAATGGAGCCAATTGGAGCCAATTCGAAAATTCATGTGAATTCGCTAGTTTAGCGAACTTACGTGAATTCCAATTGCGTTCGGAATGTGTTGAGAATGACTTACCATGACCATTGCCCAAAATTGCGTGAGATGCTTTAATATGAAATAATGTAAAACCCATGATTGCATTTGGAATGACTTCCCTTTTGCCCGAAATTGCGTGAGATACTTTAATACGCAATAACGTGAAACCCCGTGATTGCGTTTGGATTGCCATTAGATTATACTTCCAATTTCCGTCGTCTGATAAACTCCTATGATACAAAGTACTGTCGCACTTTGGTCACATAATGAGAAGACACGACTCATTAGAAAAGATAATAACGTTGGGAAAGGTGGAAGGAACTAGGAAGAGAGGAAGGCCACATGTTAGATAGATGGACTCAAGGAGGACACGGGTACGAATTTGCAGAAACCGGGCAGAGTAGTGGAAGAGATGTCTCATCCATAGGGTCACCGTGAGTCGAAATCGACTCGAAGGTGGTTAACAACAACAACAGCTATACTTTTTGCATCAGCTTTGCATTTTGAGATTAGGAAAATACACAAAAGCCGAGAAGGGAGTGAATTGTTCTCTGTTTCTTTCTCTCTTTGTTATTATAATGTGACCTGTTTTATAATGCAAGACATGTATCTGAAGCTTAGGTATGTATTTTATTTATTTAGTTAATTTTAGTGCTGATTTTGTAATCATAATTATATGAAAGTTTGGATGTTTGGTTTGCAATGGTCTTCCGAAAGCATCTTTTCCCCCTACGCTTGTGTCTTGAACATATCTACCCAAAGTAGTTCCTTTGTGGTGTTGTTCTCATTTGTTGTTGTTGTTGTTGTGTGCCTCCAACTCATTTCTGAGTTATGGTGACCCTAAGGTGAATTTATCATGGGGTTTTCTTGGCAACTTTCTTCAGACGGTGTTGTCATTGCCACCCTCTGAGGCTGAGAGAGTGTGACTTGCCCAAGGTCACCCAACGGGTATCCATGGCCATGCTGGGATTCAAACCCTGGTCTTCCAACATTCAAACCACTACACCATACTGTAACTAGCCCCAGTTTTTCCTTTTTCTTTTAAAGACATCGACCACTTACCACTTTGCAATCCGGGTTGTCAAAAGTAATTTGAAAATCAGCCTTTACATCCCCAGGAACTGCTGGGGTGAAAATGATCTGAAGTTTGATGGAACTAAAAGGTCCAATATCACCTTCTATAACCTGTAGGACCACAAAAATGGAAAGATTAATTTACTAGAGACAGTTTCCTTCATGTCAATTTCTTTCGTTTGGATTCTGCATCCATTCTCTTACATTTTAAGAATACGTTATCAATTCCGAATAGAAATAAATCTCAGGAAGACAATATTTTGCCAGTTACATACACTGGGCCAGTGGTGTCAATAGATGGTGTGGATGGGTTTAGGGCACACCAGGTGACACCCTAAAATGGGGTGACACCACTGCTCCCCAAAAATCTGCCTTTGGGAAGAAATGGATTGTGGCATTGACCTGCATCCCTTTCAAATGTTGAAGAGATGGTGTGAGTATGTTAAGACTCAGTGGGAGAAAAAAGGAAAGGCCCCAGATTTTAAAATTATTACATTTTAATTTTTTTTAAATTAAAATATTCATTTAAATTTTTTTGTTAAAAACATTACATCTTACAAAATTTTAACACGAACCTATGTACGTGTAAATGCATTTAGGCTGTGTGTACAATATTGCAATTTAAAGGTATGATTTTAGTTTTGCTACCTGTAGTAGTTTATGTCACAACAATTACCTTTACATTCAGTGACAAAAGGGAATTGCAATTAATAAGTATTTGTACAAAAAGTGGTAGAATTCAAAGGTATAGCCATATTAGTCTGTAGAAGCAGTATGTAGAGAGATCTTTAGCACCTTTGAGACTCAATGACAGAAAGAAGTTGGCAGCATGAGTTTTCATAGACTTGAGCCAAATGCATCTGAGGAAGTAGACTGAAGTCTATGAAAGCTCAGGCTGCCAACTTCTTTCTTTCATTGAGTCTCAAAGGTGCTAAAGATCTCTCTACATACTGCTTCTACAGACTAATATGGCTATATCTTTCAATACTACTTTACTAAAGATTCTGTATGATGCGATATAAGAGGAGGTCAAGGGGGGAATTATCACACTGCATTAAGCAATCCCAAACTACTGTTATAATCCAGAAATGTATTCTTACTGGGGGTGGCAGGCTAATACCTTGTCAATGGACTAAAACTTCATGGCGAGAAACATTAAGCGTTTGCGCTGGTAACTCTCCCCTGTAGGAGATTTGCCTTTGTTATATTTATTATCTTTGGAAACACACTTTGCATGCGGATCTTGAGTTCAATCCCTGCCATCTCTAGCTAGAGGGATCATGGACCAGGTGATGGGAAAATAACTTTCTTTTCCCAAACACTCATCAGTGTAGTAGACAGTACAGTAGGGTCCGGATTATCCGACATAAACGGGACCGGCTGATAGTCGGATAACCGAAAATGTCGGATAATCCGGAGGGTCCAAGAAAAGCCTTGAAATCTCTATGAAAAGCCTTGAAATCACTAGGAAAAGTCTTGCAATCATTTTGAAAAGCCTTCAACTGACTGATCAACATTTTGATGTATAGCACTGGGCTTGTTCTTGGGTCTATTCAGGCTCCTTGCCCATCGCGGCTGCCGTTTTGGGGCATGTCCTAATTCAGCCGACGTCGGATAATCCGGAATGTCGGATTACCGAATGTCGGATAATTGGGACTCTACTGTATTAGGCTAGAAGAACCAATATTATGACTTTACATCCAGTCGGCTCTCCTTATCCATGGATTTTTTTAATCCACGGATTCAAGTATTCACGGCTTAAAAATATTCCACTAATTTTAAATTCCAAATAGCAAACATTGATTTTTCTATTTCATATAGGGGATGCCATTTTACTATGCCACTGTATTTAATGAGACTCGAGCATCCACGGATTTTGTTATCCACGGGGGATCCTGGAACCAAACCCTAGGAGATAACAAGGGCCCACTGTATTATCACTGCCAAGATTGAAAGTTATGTTTGGACAACTTTCATATACTGGGAGTAGTAGCCCTAAAATATAACATTTTCCAATGTTACCTTGCCCAATGTAATTTCAGTTGTTTCTTCTCTTGACTGGAGTCCCAGAGGCGTCATGTCCAGAGAGCTTAGTGACTTTTCTCCAGCTATACTCACATCAGAATTCATTCGCTGAAATTGTTCTAGAAAGCAGACAAATGAGGGTCCGTAAGACAAATAACAATTCATTGGAAGTGCTTTGCAATTCTTCCTGCCCGTCTCTACAAAGCAAAACCTGCTTCTCATATCAGAGCCAACAGCCTGCGGACGACTGCAAAGTTTTTAAAGTATATGCAAGGAAACCCGATGGATTGAATGCATTCTTTTGGAGAATGGAGCACTCCTACTTTTCATTTCTGACTTTTGGAAATGGTCTTTCCTGCTACATTTGCTAGTCCGATACTCCCATGAGCAACTTCCCCATGTCCCATTGCTAGTGAGAATGGAATCTCTCCATCTGTCCTGTACATAAACAGCTAATAACAACAACAACAACAACAACAACAACAACAACAATATTTCATAGTTTTGAGTATTGAAAGAGCTTCGTGTACACACTTTTGTTTTAATCTTTGCACTAACACTGCTGGTCTACATTATCATCTCCATAGTGCCAGTGGACCTTATCAGACGGGAGGAATTTCTCTTTATTGCAAATGGAGCCAGTTGGAGCCAATTCGAATTCACGTGAATTCGCTAGTTTAGCGAATATAGGTGAATTCCAATTGCATTCGGAATGCATTCAGAATGACTTCCCATTGCCCGAAAATGACCCCCATTGCCCAAAATTGCGTGAGATGCTTTAATTCGCAATAACGTAAAACCCATGATTGCGTTCGGATTGCCATTAGATTATACTTCCAATTTCCAATGTCTGATAAGGTCCATTGAGATATTTATTCAATCTTTCCCCAAGTTGGTCAGAACAAGATACAAAGGCCTGAATCCTACTACCCATTTTAAATGGTCATTCAAATGTCTTTTTTTTTAGCGTGACAATGCGAATCATTTCACTCACACTTTCCGGATTTGTTATTCACACTATAGAACCGCATCGATGCACATCTCTGCAAGTTTGTTGCTCACATGTGCAAGCATTTGAATAAAGATGGAGTCAACGACGCAAATGCATTCGTAACAAGTTCAAGGCATGAGGCATTTCATCCTGGGTCTATTTGCACCGGTTATTCATGCTACCGATGATGCGGATCTTTTTAAAAAACCTCAGGGAAACCCCCAGGATCAATTATTCCAGATTAAGTGGGATTTTTGGCAGCCTTTCTCCCCAAAAAACCCTTTAATTGGATGCATTCGAAATGCACGTGAACAACAAAGATTCAATCTGGAGTCACCCCGTTATTTTTTTCATGGTGTTAATAGGTTTTAAATAAATCCTACTAATTCAATGGGTCTACTCTACCCAAGAATAACAATATCCAGGCTGGAGTCTGTCCCTTTTATTATTACAACAGCCCTGTGAAGTAGACTAAGCTATGGGGTCATTCATAAGCTTTGTGGCTGAGGAGAAGTAGTGATGGATCCCTTTCCAGGCTGATCCTTCAGTTCCAAACCTCAACTTGCCCCTTGCCCCGTCTTAATCCGTTCCTGGATATATCCTTATGTGGACCAGTGGCTATGCTGTTGTTGTGGGTTTACTGTGGCAATTTCCCCCCCCTGCTCAGCCATGTAAACATGTAGACCTTGGGCAAGTCACACTCTCTCAGCCTCCGAGGATGGCAATGGCAAGGGCATTGGATAGACATGTTGACGCAAAGGTGATGTCTCTCTAAGCCCATGCCTCTTTTTATGTAATGCTGCCCTTTTGCATCCCACATGACCCTTGAATCTCTGTTACACTTTTGCTTGTTTTTGTCTGCATTTGTTTCTGTTTCTCATCTGTTTGGGTTTTTTTTTTTTTTTTACAATTCATATTCCTGGTTTGTAACTTTTTAATTTGTTCTTTTAAAAAAGAGCACTGCACTGAAACTGTACCCCAGGCTGCATTCGATGATAACAATGGCAACACATACACACACAAACCTAGATTTCCATATCAAAGTGTTTCATTCCTTTTCTCAGCTCTTGCTAAATTAACGTAGACACTGAACGCTGAAGAATGTACGGGAAGGAAATAATTCTTAGGCAATTTGTTTTTGTGTCAATTCCTTCATAAAATTACTGGTTATAAAAATAAATGTGTCATAAGGCTCTCTCTTTTGAAAGGCGGCTGTTCGGATAACAAGAGGTGAGAAGAAGAATGGCAACAAAAGTCTGGAGCGAGAGGAAGAAAATTCAGAGAGATCTTGGAGGTTTTCTTTCCACGATAAGGTTGACAATCTATAATTTTTTGTCATACGCTTTGTGGCATATGAGTTGAAAAATTTGTTTAAAGAGTGAATGGTTATGGTTTTATTTCCAAACCAGCACTACTCAAATTTTAGTTACGGCTATAATTTCTGTTTTGAAAAAGTAACTCTTTACATTCTCATTGCTTAAAAAAACCTAAAACGGTTATGTCTTAATAAAAACGGGAGTAATTGCATGAAAACATCACAGGCCTGAAATAGTTTCTAAAGAAAGTGAAAGAGGAAAGTGCAAAGACAGGCTTAATGCTGAACATAAAGAAAATAATTACCATGGAAGAAATACATAAATTCAACCTAGACAATGAAGATATTGAAATAATCAAAGAGTTCTTGTACTTAGGATCAAACATTGATCAGAATGGTGACTGCGGCCAAGAAATAAGAAGACGGCTATGGACTGAACACTATTTTTACACTAGAAAATCTTTTTTTACTCTAGAAAGAACTTGTGCAATAAGGTTGATTGTTTTCATCTGTGAAATGTTGGTAATTTTGTCACTCTGGGAGTAATTGCTTCTTTCCCTTCTATGAAGGACCTCAAACCTCATTGTTGTTGTGTACCTTCAAGTCATTTCCAACTCATGACGACCCTCAAGCAACACTTTCACAGGGCTTTCTTGCCATGTTTCTTCATACGGGGGTTTCCACTGACTTCCTTTGAGGCTGAGGAGTTTATCACATGGGAGGAATTTCTCTCAATTTTGAACGGAGCCAATTCAAATTCACGTAAATTCACTAGTTTAGTGAATTTACGTGAATTCCAATTGCATCTGGAATGCGTTCAGAATGACTTCCCATTTCCCGAAAATTGACCCCCCATTGCCCGAAATTGCGTGAGATACTCTAATACGCAATTGCATGAAACCCATGATTGTGTTTGGAATGACTTCCCTTTTGCCTGAAATTGCGTGAGATACTCTAATTCGCAATTACACGAAACCCCATGATTGCGTTCGGATTGCCATTGCATTACAACCCCAAATTCCGTTGTATGATAAACTCCTGAGAGTGTGACTTGCCCAAGATCTGCCAATGGATTGACATGGCCAAACCAGAATTCAAACTCCGGTCTCCACTCACAGACCAATGCTCAAACCAGTATACCAGGCTGAGCAACCTAGCTTCTAATCCCAAAAGGATTCTTGGGCAGGAAGCTATGACAGTTAACACAGTAGAACAGGAACAATCTTGCAAGAGATTTCTTCGTTTGCTTCTATTAGTGAAATTCAGATTACATTTTCTTAAAACCAGACCATACCAGAATTGCTGTTGGTTGGCATCAATTCGGACCGCTTCTCGGGTGAAGCAGCCTGCTGGATAACCTCATCAGAATGAGAAATTGAAACTGTTTCTTTGTCCACAATGGAGTCCCCCAGGCTATAGTTGCTGCCTTTGTCACTGTCAGTTCTTTCGGCCAAAGGGCCATAGACCTAATTAAAAGAGGTATAGGATATATCTTTCCTTATCGAGCAAAGCTGCAATTATTTTCATATAGACTAACAAGGTCTACGGTGCCATTTCTCCTCAATCTGATTCTACCTCATTCATTATGAAAAACAGGAGGTGCATCCATTCAGAGTTGCTAGGGGGCTGTTCACACTATGGAAATAAACCAGTGTGGAACCAGTTTATTTCCATGACTGCAATTGGTGCAGTTTGCGGCCTCTCCTGAAAAGCTCACTTAAACCAGTTCATTTCGCACAGGGTTCCTTAGCATTTTTTTAAAAAAGAGCCGCAATGATTTGCAGCTGCGGTAGTGTGAACGCACTACTGAATCGATTCGGATCGCACTGCATCATTCCTGGAGATGGAGGTGCCTTCGTTTTAAATCAATACGGTGGTAAATGTGAACAGCAACAGGGTTAAAATGGCACGGACAGATTCGATTGCAGTACAGTGGTCCCCCGGTTTACGAATCCCCCGGGGAACGAAATCCCCGGGACCCAAAACCGGCGGGACCAAAAAATATCCCCCGGGATCCGAAGGATCCCCCGGGATCCGAAGGAGAAAAACCGCGCGGCCCCTTTAAATCGGCCGCGTGGTCCGTCTCCTAATGCGGTCCCCCGGGAAATGAAAACTTCTGGGTTACGAAAGGTAATCCGGAACGGATTACCTTCGTAACCCGGGGGACCACTGTATAAGTAGTGGGAACACCAAACTGATTCTGAATCAGTTCTGAATTGGCATCTCTTTGTTCAAAAAAGTAAGTGTGAATGACCAAGAGAGCCCACAGGGAGATTATCCTCTTGCTTCAGAGATATGTACTAACTGGTGATGGTGGTGGTGTGCGTGTGTGTCTGTGTTGTGAACGTTCAAGTAACTTCCAACTTATGATGACCCCATGGCAAGTTAGTTTGGCTCAGAGGGGATTTGCCACTGCCCTCCTCTGAGACTAAGCGGAACCAAAACCCAAAAAAGAAATGGCTACCAACAAAAATAGACACCAAAGTCAGCACTGTTATCATTGGAAAAATAAGACAGGCCCACCCCCAAACCCATACTGTAATAATATGAACAGGAAATAAATTTATCTATATATATTTTTTTTTCATTTTCATGGGGAATTTTTAAAAAGTTGTTTAAGGTTCCTGAACGGAGTCTAATAGCAGAATGGATTCTAACATGAATGTACAGCCATAACAGCAAAAAGTACTGGCCAAAGACCACCACCATTCCTAAAACTTTACCTTTTTATTTTAAAAAATAAAAATAAAAAAACAACCCTTCTGCTAGTTTCTCTTGAAAGTCCTTTGCTGTTTCACTTGAAAAGAAACTTCTGTGTTCATTTCAAAGTTTGGTAAATTCTAAAGCAAGAAAAAGAGACACGCAACCTACACATTTCAAACCCACAAAGAGTCAAAATCTTATCCAACTGAGGGTTGGTTTTTTTTTGTTGTTGTTCCAAAAAGCTTGCCAAAGAAGAACCACAGAATCTGCTTTGGATTTTTTTTTAAATCAAATTGAGTTAATTTGAGGTTAGAAATGGCATTGGTGGGCTCAACACTTCAACCCTATCAAGTAGGGTTGTCTCAAAATGAAGAGGACTTTCTTTAACAGTGAAGAGACCATGAAGTACAATGGTGTCAGGAAAAGATGTCTTCTTTCGCCCAATGAGATGCACGGGAAATGTGAATTGGTTTTCTCTAGAGAGAGAGAAAGCACCTAGAGAGACTATCAGCGGCTATTTTAAGATCTGCTGATCTGTGCCATTTGGAGCTTCAAAGTCCACCTAAAGAAATTTATACAGACTAACCGTTCTCTCGGCGGAAGGTGATATCGTCACAGCGTGCGTAGCATCGGCGCCTGTCGATTTGCCAACTTGGAACCGTGTTCCCAAGGCCCCACAGTTTGTCAAGGTGACGGTGCGTGAAATTGTCTCTCCCACCACATGCGTGCCAAAGTCAATGAGCTCTTTATCTAGTGCCAGCTGAAAAAAGAGGAGAGCAGGAGGGAAGCGTAATTATTACTGTCCTATATAACATCAGTTAAAGAAAGGTCTTCCATTTTGAGCAAAAGATTGATACGCCTTATTGCGATTTCCAAAGGCCACGTCACATAGAAATTCCCCATTCCTGGGACTTTTGTATAGAAACCACCATTTTTTGGAACCAAGTTCCTTGCACCCATACGTTAAGGCCGCTTCTACGCATGCCTAAATGTGGGTCAAAGGGGAGAAAATGCAGTTTTTTAAAACCAAATATATATTCTAGCCAGTATGGGTTATTTACCTCCACATCACAAAAAACTGAAAAAGGCAAAAAGCACTTTTAATGTTGCTGTAGACTGAAGGGGGATACAGACTGGCAGAAAGGGGTGGCGAGACGCTGCCCCTTTCTGCCCTGGATGGAGACTGTGCCAACCAAATGGTGCGGCCTCCGGGAAGCCTAAAAAGAACCCGCTCCCAGCAGGTTTTTTAAAGACCATGCGCAGGGTGCCATTGGCACGCTCGCACACAATCGTGAAGTCTCCGTGGACCCCATGTGGACAGGGGCACAGCAAGATGGCACACACGCGGCAATATTAGGGCTGGGCACGTGTGATGCCCAGCCCTACCTAGCCCTAATTTTGGCCCAGGCCAGTGCAAAGTGCCTGTCTGTACCAGGCCTGAGATGAGGAGTTCTTATCCCCTTTCAGTCTGCATGGATGATTCTCTCTAGTTTGTTTTAATATGGTAAGCTGCCCTGAGTCCCAGTTTTGGGAAAAGGGTAGGATATAAATAAATATGATGATGGTGGGGGTGATGATGATGATGTATTGGTACATAAAAACAGTAGAACTCTCCAACGACCTTATCAGACATCGGAAATTGGAAGTATCGTCTAATGGCAATCCGAACTGAATCATGGGGTTTCATGTTATTGTGAATTAAAGTATCTCACGCAATTTCGGGCAAAAGGGAAGTCACTCCGAACGCAATCATGGGTTTTACGTTATTGCGAATTAAAGCATCTCACGCAATTTTGGGCAATGGGGGGGGTCATTTTCGGGTAATGGGAAGTCATTCTGAATGCATTCCAGACGCAATAGGAATTCACGTAAATTCACTAAACTAGCGAATTCACGTGAATTCAAATTGGCTCCAATTGGCTCCATTCGCAATAAAGAGAAATTCCACCATCTTCAAGGAGAGAGAGGCAAGCCAGCTCCAACAGGCCTTGCCTAAAAAGAAGAAGAGCCCTCCCTCCAGTCCATCTGCCTTGGTCCAGGCTTCTGATGGAGAGAAGATCTGCTGGACTTTTCCCCTTCCCCACCACCTCTCCCTTTTCTTTTTGTGTCATGTCTTTTTAGAGTGTAAGCCTGAGGGCAGGGAAATGTCTAATTAACAAATTGTAAGCCGCTCTGACAGCCTTGGCTGAAGAGCGGGGTATTAATAATAATAATAATAATAATATGATGGAATTTGGGGGTATATTGCAATGGCAATCCAAACGCAATCATGGGGTTTCATGTAATTGCGTATGAGTGTATCTCACACAATTTCGGGCAAAAGGAAAGTAATTCCGAACGCAATCATAGGTTTTACGTTAATGCGTATAAGGGTATCTCACGCAATTTTGGGCAATGGGGGGGGGTCCTTTTCGGGAAACGGGAAGTCATTCTGAATGCATTCCGAATGCAACTGGATTTCGCGTAAATTCGCTAAACTAGCGAATTTACGTGAATTTGAATTGGCTTAATTCGAAATTGGGAGAAATTCCTTCCATGTGATAAACTCCAGAGTCTTTACTGCTAATACGAGTATGTTTATTTGCATTTTCATATTCTGAAAAACAGTTATGCCACCCAATTCAGCGTCATTAACTTACCACGCACTTCTTAGTTGAACATTTTAGTGGGGTTGAAAAGGAACCAATCTGAGATAAAAATGTCACTTCTCCTTCAAGATCTTCATTAATCTAAAAGGAGAAACAAATTAGCCAATGGTTTTATTTAATTTTATCTATTTTTATCCCACCTTTCCACCGAAAAACAGCACATCAGATGAACATCAAAATATATTTCGAACTTACCAGAGGTTTAAATGTCACTACAACTTCACAAGACATTCCAGCAGACATTGGTCCAGGGGGATCAAGGCTGCAAGGGGTAATATATATAAATAATATAAATAAAACTTTATTATTATTATTATTATTATTATTATTATTATTATTAAAAACCGTAGAATTAGATCACCACTTGAAAGCTTATTTGTATTTATACCATCTAACAGCAGCAAAGAATACGGCGTCCAGTAGCAGGTAAAATAATTTTAAAATAGATGTTACTGTTTAGACATTATTGATGAGACCAAAAATATATAAACATTTGAGATTGGGAATGGATATTGACATATATTTAGCTTATACCGTGTTTCCCCGAAAATAAGACAGTGTCTTATATTAATTTTTACTCCCAAAGATGCACTAGGTCTTATTTTCATGGGTTGTCTTATTTTTCCATGAAGAATTCACATTTATTGTTGAACAAAAAAATGAACATTTATTATATCCTGTATAGAATATACAAAAACTTGGCCAGGTCTTACTTTTGGGGGAGGCCTTATATTTAGCAATGCAGAAAAACCTCTAATAGGTCTTATTTTCAGAGGATGTCTTGTTTTCGGGGAAACAGGGTATGTGGATCACTGTTTTTCCCCTGTATCAATATCTTTCAATTCAGGTAGGCGATTGAAGAGAGGGAGCATCCCAATTTTTGCCCATGCATCCAGCTCTCTATTTTCAGCCCAAAACATGACTGGGACAGAACCAGAAGTCACTTCTAGTTTCTATTCCCAATGAGGAAATGTGATTTATGGAAAAAGTAAGTAGGTTTATAGAAGATGACACCACTTCTGGAGGCATGTGGGGACCTATTTTTTAGATTAGCCCAGTGAGCTTTCCTAGCTGATCTCCGACATCATTATAGGTTGGATGGTTCTCACACAGGGCTTCATATCCACCCAGACCAAAACTAAAATTCCCCAGTGAAGAAGTACAGAGTCTTGTACAACCCAAAGTGCCCTGCAGGCCAGCTGTCGTGGCAGATCTCCTCCCGACAGGATCCCAGGGACACGTGGAGATGCCCATGGTGGTAGAAGAGCCCATCCTGGAGGGAATAGTGTCACGGTTTCTGGTCTCTTGAATGCATCTCCACAAAAGGGCAGACCATTGATCACTTCCAACGAAAATGCAAAGAGACCGGGCGGAATAAGGTGATCTTAGATCCATCTAGGTCTCTGAATGTTTTCCGGTCAGCATGACTCCGACACGTGTATAACTCTTCTTTCCGCAGCTCAGCGCAACCCTGAAGCATGCTCAGCTCTAGCTATTAGTCTCTGTATATTCATCTTCACTAGCCCCCTCACAGACTAAATCCTCTATTTCTAATTGTTGTTGGATGGAAACTGTCTCCAGGGCCTCAGCTGTTCCAGTTGGAGGCACAAGGAGGATCTGTTTCAATTTGGATAGATTCAACAGCTTCATTAGCAGAGGTGGTTCTGGAGGAGGTAGTCATTACCATGAGGCAATGTAGTGCTATGTTCACATCTTTGCAGTTCCTGGGTAAGGCAGTTAATAATTCATGCATGTCCCAAACTAAGCGGACATGTTATAGGGCTGGAGAGCTCCAAGAACAGAGCTTGGTTTGGCTAGCTTTGCTTTAATTTTCCCCATCTCTAGATTTAAGAAGGAGGCATGATGGATAGAGATAGCAACAATTTAAAGATACAGCCATGTTAGTCTGTAGAATCAGCATATAGAAAGATCATGTAGCACCTTTGAGCCTAATGGAAAGAAAGAAGTTGGTAGCATGAGCTTTCGTAGACTTAAGTCTACTTGCATCTGAGACATGCATCTCAGCTGTGCTGGTTTATGACCATGATAAAGATAAACTGAACTGAATTGCATCTAAGGAAGTAGACTTAAGTTTATGGACCTTATCAGACCTTGGAAATTGGAAGTATAATCCAATGGCAATCCGAACGCAATCATGAGCTTTCATGTTATTGCAAATTAAAGTATCTCACACAATTTCAGGCAAAAGGGAAATCATTCCGAACACAATCATGGGTTTTATGTTATTGAGAATTAAAGCAATTTCGGGGAATGGGGGGGGGGTCATTTTCAGGTAATGGGAAGTCATTCTGAATGCATTCTCAATGCAATTGGAATTCATGTAAATTCGCTAAACTAGCGAATTCACGTGAATTCAAATTGGCTCCATTCGCAATAAAGAGAAATTCCTCCCATCTGATAAGGTCCTAAGAAAGCTCATGCTGCCAACTTCTTTCTTTCGGTTAGTCTCACAGATGTGACAAGATCTCTCTACATAGAGAAAGCAAGAGAAAAAGAGGAGAAAATTGCCGAGTGGAAAAGCTAACATGGGGAAGTCTAAGGGCTTCTTAAAATATAGGGATTGTGGAAAGAAAAAAAGAAGAGAAAAAAAGAAAAGAAAGAAGATTCAAGTTGAAGGAATTAGACCACAAAAAGCAGAGAAGACAGACATATGGCATTTCTAGAGTAAGGCAAGAATAAATGAAACAGGAGATGATGAAGGCCAAAGGAGGTTCAATTTAAAATATCTTGTCTAGCTGGGGTGGCGACAGAAGTGATTCATGGATGGCTCCTTCTCCACCAGTTGAGAATTTTGTGGATACCACGGACCGCTAAAAAGACAAATGAATGAGCCTTAGAGCAACTGCAATGTGAACTCTCACGAGAAGTGAAGATGATTAAATTGAGGCTGTCATACTTTGGACATATTATGAAATGATATGACTAGTTGGTAAAGATGCTGGTAACACAAGTGGGAGGGAGCAGAAAAGGGGGAAAACCATATTAGAGATGGATTGATTCAGTCAAGAAAGCCACAGTCGTGACTTTGGAGAACCTATAGAGGGCAATTGATGAGCAGAGATCTTGGAAGATCTCTTAATATTAGGGTCACCATAAGTCGAAGTTGACTTGACAGCAAATACAGTAGAGTCCTGATTATCCAACCTTCGGTTAACCAACATTCCAGTTTATCCAATGTCGCGGCTGCTGTGATTACTTTAAATTTTCTGTGATTTCTTTAAATTTTCAGACAACTGAACTGTTTATACTGTACATCACAGTGTTGATCAGTGATTTCTTTACATTTACTTTTACTGTTATTGCAATAACACTTCAATACATTTGCAATTCATAGCGATTTCAAGGCTTTTCTTGGACCTTCCGGATTATCCAACATTTTCGGTTATCCAACTATCAGCCGGTCCAGTTTATGTTGGATGATCAAGACTCTACTGTAACAACAAAATTAATTGCTACTCTACAAGGCAGACTAAAAATAAGCAAAAAACCAGAACATGCTTCTTGAATAGGCTATGGAAAGTGGTGAGTGGAAAGGTGCCTTTTTTTGTCCTTATATGAAGACAGAAAAGGCCCAAAGACTGCTAATTGTGGGGTGAACGAACATTGATGCTCAGTCTCCAGTCCTCTTGCGCTACCAACCTACACCAACCCCATATTCCTCCCATGTTTACTTACTGAACAGTGAAAAAATCCTTTAGGTGTTCACTGACTCCAACTAACTTGCAGAAGTTAATGCCGTAAAAAGCATTGATCAAAATCATCTTCTTTTTATAAGTCTTACCAATGTCAAAGTCCTGGAAAAAAATCAAGACATGTTTTATGCATTTGTAGCACAATAAGAGGGTTTGTTTTTTTTTGGTAGCAGGAATAAACTATTTGGAAATGATAGGCTGACCCATCCGTATGTTACAGAGAACCAGAGCATATTGAATTGATCAATCCAATGTCAACACCAAAAACAGAGCTGCCAGGCCTGGGTTAAGCAGGCATAATACTTTGGGTTACAAACAAGAGTGCAGTGCTTAGTTGATTAATTCATATTTAGTTGATTAATTGATATTGAAAACGACCCTTTGATGTACACCAAATTAATCCGACAAAACTATTTCTCAAAAATAACTGTAATACCAAGACCTGATGGAACTATAGAGTAGCAGCAGTCACAGTCTTAGGAGAAACATTCCTCTTCTCTTTAGAATGTCTCTTCTAAAATGGAGCATACTCTACTATGTGCTTACAACTAAATATAAATATAAATAAATTAAGATGTGTAATAATAATAATAATAATAATAATAATAATAATAGTTTATTTATAGCCCGCTCCTCTGTACATACACTCTCAGTTTCTTTAAAAAATTGTTAATACTGTGTGCTGTGTTATACATTTTCTTTTGTTAATTTATATTTCACTCTGCAATTAAATATGCCCACAATCTGCATAATATATACTTAATATCTATGCACTGAGGTTTTGTGTATTTGGTGACTGCCCAACGGTTGTCGCTCCAAGATGCAATTATGCAGCATTCCAGAATTGATATGGTACACAGTACCGAACGAGGACCAGAGAGATGAAGTTCAAATCCCACACTCTGGAACAATGCTCCCTTGGTGACTTTGAGTTATCAGTTGAGGTTTATCACACAAGGGGGGGGCAAACAGGATTTAAACGAGAGTTAAACAGGAATTAAACAGGAAATGCCTTATGTTTAACATAGGACATTTCCTGTTTAATTCCTGTTTAAATCCTGTTTGCCCCCTAGTGTGATAAACTTCAGTGAGACACTTAATTTATATTCCACCTTTCCCCCCAGAGTAGGACTTATGGCACATACAGGGAGAACATCATGTTATGCCCCCACAGTTTACTCTTCTTTGCAAGAGCGCTAGTTGAATTTGTTGAATCCTTTTTCACGTGTGATAATCTCCAAAAAAACCCCAGCAACATTCTAGTCAATAGGAACAAATATGGTGCAGGTCTTTGGCAAACTGAAAAAAATAGCTGTTTTCTCAAATCAGAGAAAAACTGTCCTACTTGACTGCTATGGGGATAAAGAATTGGAAGGTGAAGGAGAAAACCATAACATTCTGCCTTGAGTTCATCAGAATAAAAGAAATAAATGTTAATAACAGCAATATTATTTATCCAGGGATAGCCACATTGGCCATACACTATGGCCCGATCTAGACGGGCACTAAAGAGCACTATTAGGGCTTTTTAGTGCGCCATTAGGGTTCGTGAGCACGCAGCATCCGCAAGCTCACGAACCCTAACCTGTAATGGCGGCGGCGCCATTCCTGAACGCCGTTTAGACGGCGTTTGTAATGGCCTCACCACAGCTGCGCAGCTGCACAGTTGCGGCGGCGGAAAGGTGCCGAATGTCCCATGTTGAGAGGAAAGTGGGACACAAAATAAAATCACATAAATAAATAGGTATAAATAAATATAAATATATTTTCCCCCTAGAAAACTGAGCTTTGCCAAAATAATCAAGTCCCACTTTTGCAGATATTTTGAAACCATGAATTAAATCACCATAAGTAACCAACACATTTAAATCTTTCTGGAACAATCAACTTGATGTTGTTTCGTAAAAAAAAAAACAGGCCTAGATCCATTTTCCCCCCATGTGAACACTACTAACCTTGAAATGAATGAGGCTTGGCTTACTGTAGAAAGGACATCCCTTAAATTCACGTCCACAGACCCTATGTTTGCGAATAATTCCACTGTGCAGCTTCTCCACATCTGGAGGAAAAATCTCCTTTTCCAGTTCAGACGCATCAAGAGGTTTCAAGTCGATTCTGTCATCTGTGACCTGAGCGATATTGAACAATAATGGAGTAAATATTTCAAAGAAGTTGGTTATCAGTTTTCCGCTATAAACATCCGGACTTTAAAGGGCTTTCGTCAAGGTTTTGGAGCCCAAATTATGGATTTTGATATGACCCATGGATAAGTCGAGAGTAAAACTTAGCAACATGTAACAATATATTTACCTATAAGTTTATACTTATCCAGCACGCCTATACCATACACGGACTCACCATATGCAGATTTGACATTACATGGACGGCAAGCCCCTGTTAAATAAATGGTGTCCACACCTGTGGCGCACGTATGGTGCTGTGTGCAGGAGCATGCGGCCATCGAAAACAACGGGACTTGAGGTCCTGGGGTATTTCTTTTATGCGAGGGGGGTCCAGAACTGATCCCCCACATAAATCGAGGGTCAACTGTATGTAAATATACAGACCCATAAATCCCCAAAAGCACCTGTAAATACTCTATGGAGTTTATCACATGGGAGGAATTTCTCTCCATTGCAAATGGAGCCAATTCGTAATTCCGTGAATTCGCTAGTTTAGCGAATTTACGTGAAATATGACTGCGTTCATAATGCATTCAGAATGACTTCCCATTTCCCAAAAATGACCCCCCATTGCCCAAAATTGCGTGAGATACTATAATACGCAATTACGTGAAACCCCATGATTGCGTTTGGAATGACTTCTCTTTTGCCAGAAATTGCGTGAGATACACTCATTCGCAATAACATGAAACCCCATGATTGCGTTCGGAATGACTCCCTTTTGCCCGAAATTGCGTGAGATACACTCATTTGTAATAACATGAAACCCCATGATTGCGTTCGGAATGACTCCCTTTTGCCCGAAATTGCGTGAGATACACTCATTTGCAATAACATGAAACCCCATGATTGCGTTCGGATTGCCATTGCATTATACTCCCAAATTCCGTCGTATGATAAACTCCTATATCACCAATAAGGTGTTATATTTTATTCTTGTTTTTTGTACTCTATACACGGTCTTTTATAATCTATTTTAAAGGCCAAAGGTCAAAATAAATATTCTGTTTTCAAAGGAAAGGGAAGTAACTCTGTGACTCCAGATAAACCCAAAGGAATTCTTTTCTTGTCTTTTTAAACTGACTTTTGTTATTATTGGTAAAGGTAAAGGTAATCACTTGACATGAATGTCTAGTTGTAACTCACTGTAGGGGATGGTGCTCATCTCCGTTACTAAGCCAAAGAGCCAGCATTGTCTGAAGATAACTCTCATGGACGTGTGGCCAGTATGACCGCACCGAATACTGCGACCTTTCCACTGAAGTGGTACCTATATATCTCCTTGTATTTGCATGCTTTCGAACTGCTAGGGTGGCAGAAGCTGGGATTAGTGACAGGAGCTCATTCCATCATCCAGCACTTGGGCCTCGAACTGTCCATCTTCTGATCTTCTGATCATCAGAATTGGCGTCTTAACCACTAAGCCACTGCGTCCCTTTCCTATTATATCCAAGGCTAAACAAGACAGGAACCTGGAGATCCAGTTCGCAGACCTCCCAACGTCTGTTTGGTTTTAAAATTTATAGCAGCTGGGGTGGGGAAGTTTCAGTGGCCACCATGACATTTGGGGACATAAGGTTAAAAGAATTCTCTCGAGCTGCTAACGGTAATATTTTCTCCTTGCTCTGAAGCAGGGATTTTAAGCAATAGGACAGTGCGCAGAGAAAGCATTAACCTCTTTCCTTAAGTTTTATTATTTCAGTGTCATTTCTAGAGGAAAAAAAACAAGGACAAAGTGTTGTCCTTAATGCTATTTTTTTTTAAAACTGGCAGACCTTGTCCTAGATTTTCCATATCATAGTTTAAAATAACAGATTCTTAAGAGCTGGAAGAGACCACAAAGTGGTCTACACACCCAAATCGCTCCCGAAAGATGACTACAGCTGTCTCCTAAGATAACATGACTCTGGAAAATAGAAAACACGAAATTCCTGGCTTTAGGATGCAATAGGGCTTTCCACTTTTGGATGTGAAATCTTTAAGTTGCTACTGTGCAATATTCTAAAGGGCTGCTCTCTTGTCTCTCTCCAGCGTGGAGTGAGAAAAGACTTATTTTTTTGTTCCACATGAAATCATCTTTATCACCAACTCAACAGAATGTCATGTTCGGTTGTAAAAGTCAAAGCAAGCCAGCAAACGTGAAGTGATATGTGTCTTCACCAATCTGCAAACCAAGGCTAAGTCAGATAATTTTTTCCTCTCGTTTGAGAGAACAAATGCTTTTGAGACTCCAGCTCCTCTGACCGATCACATTCTAATGAGTGCTTTGGCAAGGAGAATGAGCAGAAAGGGAAATTGTTTTAAAAATGTTCAAGAGGGGTATTCGTCCCAGAGGTTAAGCGACATAACTTTTCAGATTGGAACAGTGTCTCTTAAGTTGGAACTTTTGGGAGCACACGGTAAATAGAAGCGACAGCCTTGCACTGCAAGAACGCTAAACCCCACATAAGATTCAACATCTTTATCATTGACTTGGACGAAGGAATATAGGGCATGATTATCAAATTTGCTGATGACACCAAATTAGGAGGATTAGTTAATACCCCAGAAGACAGGATCAAATTTCAAAATGATCTGAATAGATTAGAAAGCTGGGTCAAAACCAACAAAATGACCTTCAACAGGGAGATAGGGAAGATACTGCACATAGGGCGAAAAAATGAAAGGCATAGGATGGGGGACACCTGACTTAAGGAAACATATGTGTGAAAGGGATCTAGGAGTCCAAGTAGACCACAAGTTGAACATGAGTCAATAGTGCAATGCGGCAGCTAAAAAGGCCAATGCAATTTTAGGCTGCATCAATAGAAGTAAAGTGTCTAGATCAAGGGAAGTAATAGTGCCACTTTATTCTGCTTTGGTCAGGCCCCACCTGGAATCCTGTGACCAGTTCTGGGCACCACAATTCAAAAAGGATGCGGAGAAACTGGAGCATGTCCAAAGGAGGACAACTAAAATGGTGAAGGGTCTGGAAACCAAGCCCTATGAGGAACGACTTAGGGAGCTGGATATGTTTAGCCTGGAAAAGAGACAATTAAGGAGTGATATGATGGCCCTTTTTAAGTATTGGAAGGGATGTCATATTGAGGATGGAGTAAGCTTGTTTTCTGCTGCTCCAGAGAACAGGACCTGGAACAATGGATGCAAGCCCCAGGAACAGAGATTCCACCTCAACATTAGGAGGAACTTCCTGACATTAAGGGATGTTCAACAGTGGAACACATTCCCTCGGAGAGTAGTGGAGTCTCCTTCCTTAAAGGTTTTTAAACAGAGTCTGGATGGCCATTTCTGGGGGTTGCTTTGATTGTGAGTTCCTGCATGGCAAAATGATGGCCCTTGGGGAATCTTCCAGCTCTATGAGTCCATGATTCCAGTCTGACCATTTACACCTTGACAGTCCTCGTGTCTACAGAACTGTGGATGTATCCATATGAGGCATGGCTGGTGGGAACAACGCACCCCCAAAAATCTTCTCATATCCCTCTCTTTTCTATAAGAAGGTAGCCTAAAATCCTTTTCACTTCAGTTCTTCAGTTTCCTTTCCATTTTTATTTAAATGGCTGTGAGCTATTGTCTTATTGGTTGACACTGTTTTGTTGCTTTTGTAAACATTTTATGGTTTGGGGTTTTCTTTCTTTCTTTCTTTCTTTCTTTCTTTCTACATTTCACATTGATTTTTAAATTATTTTTCAACGCAGTTTTTTGGTGGGTTTTTCAGGCTCTGTAGCCATGTTCTAGAAGAGTTTGTTTCTGACGTTTCGCCAGCATCTGTGGCTGGCATCTTTGAAGATTCCAGCCTCAAATGCTGGAGAAACGTCAGAAACCAACTCCTCTAGACCATGGCCATATAGCCCGAAAAATCCACCAAAAACTATGGATGCCAGCCATGAAAGCCTTCGACTTAATATTTTTCAACTGATGTAACCAGCTTTCAAAGTGATCTGTATGCAGATGGAAATATGGGATTAGAAGCACTCGAATAAAGCAAGACGCTTGCACTTCTTCACCCTCTTTTCTGCAGGTCAGGTTTGGAATCGGAGAAGAAACTGGAGACGTGTCTCAAGATGCTCAAAATTTGATTGTTTTTATTAGTGAAAAAGCCTGTCATGTTTTGGTCTGGACCTATGCACAGACCCACCAACATTTCAAAGATGAAAACTGGGTCAAGTGTGGCTGAGCAGCATCAAAATGTGGCCAGGTGAGGAAGAACATTCAAGCAAGGAGAGGCTGCAGAAGTTTATTTTTGCCTGATTTCAGAGAGAAGGGCGACATTCTGCCACATCGGAGTTTATCATATGACGGAATTTGGGGGTATAATGCAATGGCAATCCAAACGCAATCATCGGGTTTCACATTATTGCAAATGAGTGTATCTCACGCAATTTCAGGCAAAAGGGAAGTCATTCCGAATGCAATCATGGGTTTCACGTTATTGTGTACGAGAGTATCTCATGCAATTTCGGGCAATGGGGAGTCATTTTCAGGCAATGGGAAATCATTCTGAATGCATTCTGAATGCAATTAGAATTCACGTAATTTCGCTAAACTAGCACATTTATGTGAATTTGAATTGGCTCCATTCGAAATTGGGAGAAATTCTTCCCGTGTGATAAATTCCATCCTCTCCTTTCCCCTTCCTCTTGCTGAGTTACTACTTTTGCACTTCCAAATCAGTTTGCAGCAATTGAAATAAGTTGTAAGCCAAAGGGGACGGGTGGGAAGATGAGTGTGAAAATAAGACATTTTAAAAGAAGTTGGAAAAGTGGGACTGTCCCTATTCCACCTGAAGGTATGAGCTTTTGTAGGATGAAAGGGGGGCAGTTAGGATTTTGAAGCAGATGGTCAAAAACCTCCTTGAGAGTTTTCCGAGGGTTCCTTTCCCTTCAGCCCAGATTCATCCCGGTGTCCTTGGATGTTATCTATACTTATTTTTTGACCATCTGTGCAAGATCTAAAATAACCCTTTAGGCTTTATTCACATGCTTTTGTTTGTCCAGTAAACAGTTTGAGAGTTCTTAGTCCAGACAATTTTTGAGGATAGAGTTTAAAAAGGTAGGTACAGTCCACAGACTACATAATAATGATCTGTTAAGCAATGAATTATGTCATATATTTATTATGGATCTTATCAGACGTCGGAAATTGGAAGTATAATCCACTGGCAATCCGAACACAATCATGGGGTTTCACGTTATTATGAATTAAAGTATCTCATGCAATTTCGGGCAAAAGGGAAGTCATTCCAAACACAATCATGGGTTTTACGTTATTGCGAATTAAAGCATCTCATGAAATTTCGGGCAATGGGAAGTCATTTTCGGGTAATGGGAAGTCATTCTGAACGCATTCCGAATGCAACTGGAATTCACGTAAATTCGCTAAACTAGAGAATTCACGTGAGTTCGAATTGGCTCCATTCGCAATAAAGAGAGGTTCCTCCCATCTGATAAGGTCCTATGTAATGTAATAGTGTAATGAAGATTTATTACATTGTCATTATGGTTTATTACATTCATTATAGCATAGTATAGTGGTTTGAACAACTCTGGAGACCAGGGTTCAAATCCCCACTTGGCCATGGAAACGCTCTGGTTGACCTGAGGCAATTCACACTGTCTCAGCCTTAGAGGAAGACAAAGGAAAGATTTCTCTGAACAAATCTTGCCAAGAAAACCCCATGACAGGTTTGCCTGAGAGTCGCCATAAATAAGCAACAGTTTAAAGACCCAGAAAAACAGCAACGATGATTTCATATAAAGTTATATCTTTATATGTTGTCCTTTTATGATTTTATATAGCCCCTGAAGAATGCCTTAAGAGTGGACACAGGTTGAAAATACATTGGTTTTTTTTCACTAATAAAGACAACCACCTTCTGAGCATCTTGAAACATGTATTCAGTTTTTTCTGTAGATTTCACCTGATCTTCCTAGTGTTTGCTTTCTTGGGCTTAGAATCAACCATGTCTGCAGGGAATCTTCAGTTATATCCTTCCAAGAGTTTCCTCTTTCCTCTTTCAAGAATAGGAACTTGCCCCTGTTGTCCAGCCCACGCTATTGAACTAAGGCCTTTAAAAAGGTAAATCCGGCTTTTTGGAGCTGAACCATTACTGAGGAAGGTGTTCCATTATCAGTTGGGGGTTTAAAAATGCTTTTAATTTAATTCTGTTTTCATGCTTGATCCTTCTTTGTTTTAACTGTAGTTTCAATTCCACGAACCACTTTGAGTCTCATTTTTGAGAGAAAGGCAAAATAAATAAATTCCCTAAACAACGTCGCTGCCATTCTGCTTATGTGAGCCTCGATGCCCAGATGAAGGAATGGAGGAATAGATTTATTTCAATCATAGACCAGAATATATGTAATCAATAAAAATCAATAATACGTTTAGAAAGTACATAAAATTCACTGGATAAGTACTGATAAAACAGTAGTTTAAATGTAGTCACTTTTAAAGTGATCTGTGATTCTCCCATCCTCTAGTAAGTAGTTTAAATCACATACTCTGGCTTCTCTTCAGATTGTATAAAGTTGCAGATACTACTACTGTTCTAATTGTATTATTATTATTATTATTATTACTATTATTATTATTATTATTATTATCTTCTTATATATCCTGCCTGTCCCCCAATATTCCTTCTCCCTCTGTTCACTCAGGATGTAAATCTTTGCTAATTTTCTTTTTCCATGATAGAATTAAAAAATCGGAAAAGGGTTCTCCCAAAAGGTTAAGATTACAAGAGATTTAGTGTACTTTTGATGTTTTTCTATTTTATTTTATTTTTGCAAAAAATATCATGAAGGCTGTTTGCACAACGTATGGCGTGTTTTTTGCAACGGCAGATGCTGATGGGGGAAACATTCATCATTTTGCCATTGGATGGGGGCAAAAGGTTGTGTAGAATTTGACAGTTTTTAAAACAGAGTGTTAAGCACATGAACAATGACAGATATATTTTACATCCCTAGAGATGCCATTACGTTCCCGTTTTGCTGAATGACATATTTCCATGGAACAAGAATGGTTGCTAAACACAAAGATGCTAAATAAAAGCACAAATCAATGCTAAATGCAAAATATAAAAATGCTAAATCTATCTATTTGTGATTGCTGATAACTGAATTAATTAAGAAAATAATTGGGCTCCCTACTTAAACATTAAACTAACGAAAGAAGGGCAGATATTATCTGAGTTGATAAACAAAATGAAGGAGCAGGTGTTCCACCAGAGCAGGATTTGGACCAAATGAGATCTCCAAGGCTGAAAACCAATGCCATGGACTCACGTCTGAAGCCAGGTGGAATGACTTAACATCATAGGATAAACCACCTCCACTAAGGAGTTTATCACATGGGAGGAATTTCTCTCAATTGTGAATGGAGCCAATTCGCAATTACGTGAATTTGCTAGTTTAGCGAATTTACGTGAAATCTGATTGCGTTCGGAATGCGTTCAGAATGACTTCCCATTTCCCGAAAATGACCACCCCCATTGCCCGAAATTGCGTGAGATACTCTAATACGCAATTACATGAAACCCCATGATTGCGTTCGGATTGCCATTGGAATATACCCCCAAATTCCGTCGTATGATAAACTCCTAAGAGAGATTTGGCATGGTTGGATATTCTGCCAAACTAAGCATGGACTCCACGAAGGCCCTAATCACACGTAAATCCTATTGGCTTCCATTCCAAAAATGGTGGCATCCCAGAAAAGCAAGCCCATTTGCTATTGGTTATCACACACAGACACATTAAAGTGGGCCCAATGCAAATCTGGCTATCAAAAGGAGACAAGCAATTACGTGAAAGGAGTCAATTTGCAGGCAGAATGGACTCGTAAATTTAGAAGTTTTGTGAATTTACTTGTTTCCTGATTGACCTCACATTCACCCTGGATTCACTCCGGATGGGTGCAGCGTCATGTGAAAAACAGCTGTGAAATTGTCCCTGGACCCGCAATGACCCTGCATTGGCCCCGCTTTAAACTTCCAATTTTGCCCCGTGTGATAAACGTCCAAAGACCAGTCTGGATTGACAAAAGTTTTAACCTTGGTTATGTTGCACTCTTGATCCCAGATTCCTGTAAACTCTGGCTCAGCGAGAGTCTCGTTCCTGTCTTCCTCCTCTTTTCTGCCTTTGCTTTCTGGGACCATCTCTTCGGCTGCTTCCAAAATGGTACTTCTGTCATCAAGTGAGGCATGAGGTGAAATGGGATGCCAAGATTTCTACATCAAAAAAGAAAAAGGAGAGGAAAGGAAATATCAGTAATGGACTCAGGTGATGGATGCCATTTTGAGACAGTATTTACCTGTCAAAATATCACAGTAGATCAAAGCAAGACTTAATCTCATACAATGCAGAAAGCAGCAAAATCGGGACGCTATAATATGGATCTACATGGGTACACATTGCTTGACACTGGAGAACTCAGAAGAACACAAGAGCCACGATGATTCAGAATTGATTCATGGAAGCCCAGTATTCTGTTTCGTATAGTGCCCAACCGGATGTTTCCAAGTAATGGGCACTGATGCAAGAACCATCCGCCCATCAGCTGATATTTGGACTTCTTTTTCTTTTAGAAATAACACGTTTGGAGGCATCTGGATTAGATCAAGGGAGATTATCAGAACTCCCATCCTTATCGAGCAATAGCAATGCAAGTACATTTCTATATTGCTTATCGGTGCACTTAAGCACTCCCTAAGTATTTTACAATGTGTGAGCAAATTGTCCCCAACAAGTTGGGTACACATTTTAGTGACCTACAAAAGGATGCCAGTCTGAGTCGACCCAGAGCCCTTGGCTGGTATTAAACTCACAACTGTATAGTTTGTGAGTGAGTGGCTGCAGTACAGGCATTTAACCACTGCACCACCAGTATCCCATCCGTGACAGCGATTGAGTGAAAGACAGTCACACGTTCACGCTGGTCCTGTCATTAAACTGTCAGTGAAGTGGAACTGCATTAAAGTATTCTTCCATTAACACAAAATGAAGGGCAAGGACGGGACAATTCCACTTCAATGATTGGACAATGACAGGATAAGTGTGACGTCATGTCAAAGTCTTTCGCGCGATCGCGGTCAATCACAGTTTAATGGCAGGACACTGATGGGATAAGTATGATGTCATACGAAAATCTTTTTGCAATTGCATTATAAGGACAGGAAAAGAAAAAAAAGGATGGGATAGCCCCCGTCTGATAATCTCCAATGGCACACAGTAATGCAGGTTGTCCTTTTCCCACTTTCCTGTCTCATTACTTACCCAGACAGCCTATTTGCCCATAAAGATCTTAATTTGTAACATCATCCTCCAAACAACTCCTACTTATAAAAGAAAAACAAATTTGCACAGGTATTAATGTCTTGTCTGGATGAAAATGAATGGCTGCTGACACAATTTGCAGTAGCAAATTTCTAAACTAAACTAAATGATATGCACAAAATACTGCGGTTCTGCCAACGCTCGCCTGCTCTTATACCACCAAGGGTGCTGACACAAAGAAGGACTTGCAAGAATGCTAAACCAGCACTACTATTTTACCTATTCTTAAAGCTGAGCTGGTTCCTTGCACTTTCACTCACCTGAGTAACAGCTGACACTGAATCATCACATGTCTCTTTTATGTACCGCCATGTTTTCAAGCGCCATCTTTCGGCATCAGAAAGCTTTATCTTGCATTTCCCACCTGGCTGGGATTGTTTTTTCACTTTCTCCTGCTGAGCTTCTTCTTTCAAAATCTTAGCAACAATTTCAACCTTTCTTGCTTTCTGCTGTTCCATAAATTCTCTGCATGTAAAGGAATAATGTGCAAACTGAGAGTAGCAATGCCGCTAAGAACTGGAAAGTTGGACTGGTAGTGAAATTCCCTTCTGGTCAACAGAGAGTGAACCCGATAAGCAAAAGTTAACTCCTCTCACTCATCTATGCATCTGAGGAAGCAGACTAAAGCATACAAAAGCTCCTGCTCCTGTTACCAGAAATGAAATCTTTTGAATTTTGATGTGTGCATATTCTCCCTATAGCCCCAAATGGGCTCTGTACTCTGGGCAACCATAATCTCTGAGGTGAGTGGTCATGTCCACGCTATCCCATAAGCACATCAAACAGAAGGGTTTGGGAACAGCAAATGAGAAACTTTAACACCTCTAAAGTCAGGAAGATAGGTGATTTAGCAGGATGTTTTGGCAAAGAAGCCCGATAAGGCTGATTTACAACTCCATTCTCACCCTGGACATTGCCGAACCAAGCAATCCTTTACAATGTAGATTTTATTTCCTTTGATGTAAGAAAAACACCTTTGTCTTTGGGCTAGTTTTTGCCTATAAAAGATCTCCAAAATCCTTTGTTAGTGGGCTAGTTGGAAGGCATGGGGACCGTCCCGATATATCCGTTCCCCCCTCTGCTCATCAGAACAGCCATATCCCACATTATCCCCATCACTTTGGACCCAGAGTCAAGGCTTGTCTTGTCTAAGTATCACCGTTAGTTTAGCCTCCAACTATTCCAAGCTAACTCCTGATTTCCTTTGTCCTGTCATGTATGTGTGAGTGAACGTGGATTGTTGTGTGATTTTCCCTCTTAATAAGGAAATATTTTATTTACCGGATTCTGCCTCTGCCTCTGCCAAGTTCCTTCAAAATTACCAGCTTGGAAGATGAAGGGAATGCAGTGGATATAGTATATCTTGATTTCAGTAAGGCCTTTGACAAGGCTCCCCATGACATTCTTGAAAAAATGTGGGCTAGACAAGGTAATCCTCACATGGATTTGTAACTGGTTCACTGGCCGCACTCAAAGGGTGCTCAACAATGGTTACTTTTCCTCCTGGAGAGAAGTGACCAGTGAGGTGCCACAGGGTTCAGTACTGGGCCCAGTGCTATTCAATATCTTTATTAATCACTTGGATGACAGTACTGGGGGCATACTTATCAAATTTGCAGATGACACCAAATTAGGAGGAGTAGCTAATACCCCAGAGGACAGGATCAACATTCACAATTACCTAAATGGACTAGAAAACTGGGCCAAAGCTAACAAAATGAATTTCAACATGGAGAAATGTAAGGTTCTGCACTTAGGACAGAAAAATGAAATGCACAGATATAGGATGGGGGACACCTGGCTGCAGTTTGCATCCATTGTTCCGGGTCCTAGTCTCTGGAGCAGCAGAAAATAAGCTTGCTCCCTCCTCAATATGACACCCCTTCAAATATTTAAATAATGCTATCATATCACCTCTTAACCTTCTCTTTTCCAGGCTAAACATCCCCAGCTCCCTAAGTCGTTCCTCATAGGGCATGGTTTCCAGACCCTTGGAAGGCATATGGCCTTCCAAGGTCTCCTGCTGGGCACCCACAGTTGTCAACCCCTTGCTTAATTTTTTTTACTGCTGTTTCCTACAATGAGGGACCTAGCACTTTTGTCCCAGTAGTGTCCCTAGTTTTGCTCTAGTTTTTGGTTCTAGTTTACACATTGGGTGCCTTGGCCCAGATTGTTTCTTTGGCTCATGCCTCATTGCTAAGGACAAGTTGCAACATGCTCAGGTCTTGGTGCTGATCTTACACCCTGCTGCCATGTTGCTGGTGCTAAGAAAACTGGTATCCCGCTATTCACCTCCAAATGTCCTGCTGTAAGGAACCAAGTGTGATTAGCCTTGGCATCCATAGAGCTGCCACTCCTTATTAAAAAGAGGAAACCTCTGATGGCTTCTTCACCACTGGCAATTTGCCGACGATAAGCAGCCAGCAACTGCAGCATGGGTCACAAAACTAGCCATTTGTCTCCCCCTCCATTGCCAACTCAGCCACCCAACAAGCATGGTCCATGCTCATGGTGGCCTCCATGTTAAGGCTCATCTCACTGATGATACCAACTTAGATAGAAGCCTGCCTGACCCTTTGTTAATCACTTAGGGAGGTTGCATGGAAAGGCCGTATCCCAAGATGGGTTCCAGGGAATTCTCCACTGATTGTCCGTGGAGTTTATCAGACGGGAGGAACTTCTCTTTATTTCGAATGGAGCCAATTCGAATTCACGTGAATTCGCTAGTTTAGCAAATTCACGTGAATTCGCTAGTTTAGCTAATTTACGTGAATTCCAATTATGTTTGGAATGCATTCAGAATGACTTCCCATTACCCAAAAATGACCCTCCCCATTGCCCGAAATTGCGTGAGATGCTTTAATTCACAATCATGTAAAACCACATGATTCTGTTCAGATTGCTATTAGATTTTACTTCCAATTTCCATCGTCTGATAGACTCCCGTGTGAGGCAGTGGTCAGACAGTTAATAAAGCCTCAGGTGCAAATTCCACATCAAGTTATGAAGCTCACTGACGAAATTTTGACCAGTCAGCGACTTATCTACATGGCCTGAAGCTCCCAGGATGAAAGGCAGGATTAAAATGAAATGAATTAAGTGAGTTGAGGTTGGGTAATTTGATTTTATGTGTAATCCTAACTATAGAGAATCCCTTGGAAGTCAATAACTTTGTACTACAACAATGAAACTGTTACACTCTCCTTTTTTATATAACAGCACCAATGAAGCCATTCTATCTTATCAATCCAATGTTATCCGAATCTCTCCAACATTACCTATTATATAAGATATAAAAGATGTCTAGTGTTTAGATAGTGGCCTAAATGTGGGAGATTTCATATATTTACAGAGGCACAATAGTTGTTATTTTTGATCAACATGTGAGGAGCAACAGCTTACTTCTTCTTCTGCTCAAACTCAGCCTGACGTTTATGGAGTAAAACCTCACGGGCGACATTGTGTCCTTGAGCCTGGATGGTCTCCTTCACCTTCTTCTCTTGCACTTGTTTATCAAGCTCGGTGACTTTGTCCAGGGCCTGGAGAACTCGGAGATGTTCCTACACATCATAAGAAGACTCATTCATTTCTAGATCCATAACAACAACAACAACAACAACAACAACAAAACACTCAAAAAGAGAGGAGCTGGTGAACTGTCAAAGAACCTTTTCAGACGTCGGAAATTGGAAGCATAATCCAATGGCAATCCGAACGCAATCATGGGGTTTCACGTTATTGCGAATTAAAGCTTCTCACGCAATTTCGGGCAACGGGGGGGTGTCATTTTCAGGTAATGGGAAGTCAATCTGAACGCAATGGGAATTCACGCGAATTCGAATTGGCTCTATTTGCAATAAAGAGAAATTCCTCCCGTGTGAAAGAGTCCAAAGATGATAACCACACTACACATTTCCAACCTCCCCAACAGTTTTCCCAATGCTGTGGGGAGAAGATGGTAAGAAGAAAGTCAACTAGATGGAAAACAAAGGATCCAATAAAGAAACCAAATCCGCTTTCAGTAAAGGAAGTCAAACCAGCCTGCAAGTAAGGTTGAGTCAACAACTATTCACACAGCTCCCCCGTGGCCTCTGCCTTACTCCGACTTGAAATGTGCCTGGCTCTGATTTAAAGTTTTCCCAAAGAATCATAAGACTACCTCATGTGTTATTGTGCTGTTATCACAGAAATGATTCCTCTCCATCTTACCATTTTGAGACCTGTGAATAAGGTCTCCCCATTATAGAATGGACATGCAATCTGGGGTGCCAAACAAGTGGGGGCTGAGAAGCAAATCTCTCAGATCAGCCCAAGGACAGAGATTTGCATGGTTGTTGTTTTTCATGTAGTAAATATTTATTTGTTTTAGTGCCTAAGATCCAGATGATCATATTCGTTCTGCATAAAGATACTACACTCAGCCCTCTATATCCACGGATTCTTTATGCATAGATTCAATCCTCCACAGCTTGAAATTATTCCAAAAATATATAAATTCCAAAAATTTGATTTTCCATTTTATATAAGGGACAACATTTTGCTAGCCATTGTATTTAATGAGACTTGAGCATCCATGGCTTTTGGTATCCAGGGGATGGGGGTCATGGAATCAAACCCCCTGGAATCAAACATATTTCTGAGACTTTCCCCTGAGTATACATCCAGAAAATTGAGCTGGGCTTTGTATACAGGATGGGAAATACTTGCTAGATATTACACAGCTGGAATGTAGTCCCTGTGAAACATCCCAAACTAGAATTTGACTCCTTGACCAAAACGATTCCCCATTCCTATTATACAAACTCATCTAGGATAGACCCTTGGAGGGATGCCACAGTTGTCCTTCTCTTGGGGGATTCAAGTTTGTTCCTACCTTTTTATTTCCCTCACATTATAAAAGCAGTTACCAATTTATAAGAAATCCCACGTTGCTCTATCATATTTATGATACTGACATTCATGCTCAGCTATGGAGCTAGTGTGATTCAGTGATCTCAATGTAGGCCAAGAATTGCAAGAGACCCGTGTTTTAATTCCCCATCCAGCCACAGAAACCCATTCAGTAATCTTGGGCAAGTTGCACTCCCTCCGCCTCAGAGGAAGGTAATGGCAAACTCCTTCTAAATAAAACTTGCCAAGAAAACTCTGCGATAGGTCTGCCTTAGGGTTGCCATAAGTGGGAGATGGCTTAAGGGCACACAACAACAGGGACAAGTTTAGATTTGTAGTTCACCTCCTGTTGGCAGATGAAAAACAGTGCTTGCAGACAGATAGTTGTATAGCAATATCTAAGAGGGGGAAGTTAACAATTTGTTGTTGTGTGCCTTCAAATCGTTTCTGACTTAGGGAGACCCTAAGGCATACCTATTGTGGCATTTTTTTGGCGAGTTTCTTTAGAGGTTTGCTATATCCATCCTCTGAGACTGAGAGAGTGTTAGTTTTGTTCGGACAGGATGGCCCTTGTGGTCTCTTCCAACTCTATATTCTATGACTCTACGACTTGCACAATCCAATTTATTTACCAGTACCGATATTCATATAAGTATTGTATGGGGGCCACCGTTACATAAATGGGAGCAGAAAACCTTCCAACTATTGCAAATCTTCCAGCAGATCCCAATCTGCGTTCTGTCCAACCATAGATGAGGCAAGTTGAGATCTTAAAATAACAGGATACTTGAAAAAGTCACCCAATCCAGCCACCTGCAATGAAGCAGATGGAGCCTTAACATTTAACAGATTGATGGGAAGAACCTTCAAGAAGAACGAGGTTCAGCAAACATATCAGGTCAAAACATGTGCAAGATCTGCTCAAAATAGGAGCGGTTTACTGTACGTTACTCTCTTAACTTCACGAAACAGCAATACTAAGATTATCAGAACAAGCAAGTACCCGATGAGAAGTGATGTTTTGCTTCAAAGAGAGCACAGTGTCCATCCTCCCTTGCGTGTACGCTTCGTACTTTTTGTCCTCACTTGCTTTCTTCTCACGGACCCTGCCAGAAAAAGGCAACCGGTCAAGTTCATGATCACTATTAAGGCAAACAACACTGAACTGGAGGGGCCAGGGATTAAACCTGGAACCACTGGTATTAGTCCCTCTCTGGAGTTTATCACACGGGAGGAATTTCTCCCAATTTCAAATTGAGCCATTTCGAATTCACGTAATTTCTCTAGTTTAGCGAAGTTATGTGAAATCTAATTGCATTCGGAATGCATTCAGAATGACTGCCCATTTCCCAAAAATGACCCCCATTACCCGAAATTGTGTGAGATACACTTATATGCATTAACGTAAAATCTATTATTGCGTTCGGAATGACTTCCCTTTTGCCCGAAATTGCGTGAGATACACTCGTACGCAATTACGTGAAACCCCATGATTGAGTTCGGATTGCCATTGCATTATACCCCCAAATTCCGTCGTATGATAAACTCCTCTGAGAAGATAGTTCGATCTGAATGTACTTCCGCTTGTTTGTCAATCTAGAATATTTCAGATTCATGCTTACCAAATAGTGAAAATCAAAGTGTCCCTAGATGATTCCTAGTCGTTATGTATCCTTGCCGGTTTTGTATCACCCGCAAACTTGATAAGGGTTCCCTCCAACCCATCATTCCAAGTCACTGATAAAATATTGAAGAGTAATGGCCATGTGGCACTTTGCTTGAGACCTCCTTCCAATCTGAAGTGAAGCCATTTATGAACAGCTCTTTGAGCAGGGTTTTCCAACCAACCATGGATCCATCTGAGGCTGTGGCTTGCTGCCAAGAGAAATGGCAGCACAGATGAACTGCTCAATACCCTCACAGCCCCATTATATGTATTTAAAGATGAGTCAAGATAATACATTGAATAAATCAAGATGCATAAGAAAAAAGAGAAAGAACTAAGGAAGAAGGAACTTCAAACTTGCTTGCAGAATCAGAAGGTCAAAGCTCCTCAGATGAGAGCAACATGGCAGCTGGTGAGAAGAAGGTGGGAGCAGGAGGTAAAAACAAACTGGCTAGTTGACTTAATGAAAACATGAAAAAAATCAAAGTCAATTAAGAAAAGATGTAACAGCTGACTTAAGAGCAGATTTCAATGAAGCCTTGGCACCAGTAAAAGAAGCACTGAAGGAATTGAAAATAAATATCAGAGAAGAGATAGTGATGCGGTGGCTCAATGGTTAAAAATGATGATGATGATGGTTACCCCATGTAGATCACATTGCAGAAATGAAGACGAGAGATTACTAGTGAATGTACAACCATTTCTATGTTCTCCCGTTTGAGGAAGGATCACAGCTGGCGAATCAGTCAAAGCTGATAATAGGCACTCCTGGCTGTTGCATCAACCTGAAATGTCAGCCGAAGTAACGAGTCCAAGAGTACTCTCAGGCTACAAATACAGTCCTTTAGGGGAAGTGTGACTGGAAGGCTTATCTCCGCACCTGGAATAGGATTGCCTATAGCGAGTACCTCCATTTTATTTGGATTCAGTTTGAGTCTATTTTCCCTCATCCAATCCATTACTGACTTCAGACAGTCATTCAGAGAGGTGATGCCATCCTTGGTCACTGAAGCAGTCCAAGATATGGAGAAACAAATTTGGGTGTTATCAGCGTACTGATAACACCCCGCCCCATGTCTCCAGATTATCTTCGTTTTAGAGCCCACAACATTAGAGCTCTCAGAGGAAAGCTCTCAGCGGAAAGCTGGAGGAAGAGTGTTTGCCTCTGTACGTATGTAATTTTTAACTTGTAAGCCGACTTGATTGTCATTGAGAGAGTGGTGGGATATAAATAAAGTTTTAATATTTTATTATCATACCCAACAGGCAATGAGGGTTGGGAAGGGGGATGGAGGGAAGAAGAGAGGATTAAATCTTGTTAAATATATGTAGCTAGAACAACTTTAATGGACAAAGCACTATTCATTCTGTGTTCATTCTGTTTTTATTTGCCTATACTCATTTACATTTTGAACCAAGATAATAACCTGATGGATTGTTTAAACGTTATCTCTTTCAATGTTAATGGATTGAGACTGCCAGCAAAGCTACTGTGTCATTAAGGCAAAGTGGGGAGAAGACCATCTCACTGTAACTGACAAAGGAACAGTTTCTGAAGCGTTCCAAGATGGAAACATTCACATTTGTTCATTCGGTATGAGCTGACCTTGCACAGCCAGCTAGGTGCATTATTAATATTTTATTGCTACAGGCCTACTTGGTAAGCAGCAAATGTCCAGGTCACTACGTTAAGCATACCTTAAATATATAAAACACATGGAAAGGGACATTTGAGACTAACTGAGCGAAAGATGTTATTAACATAAGCTTACATAGACTTGGTCTTGAGGAAGTAGACCACAGGGGGATACAGATGGACGGAAAGGGGCAGCGAAATGCCACCCCTTTCTGCCCTGGATGGAGGCCACACCTCCAGCAGGCCTAAAGAGAACCCGTTCCTGATGGGTTCTTTTTAGGTCGCGTGCGGAGAGCCATTGGCTCACACGCAAAAATGACATCCATGCGCCGTGGCGTTGTTTGGGTGCCATGACATGTGGATGTCATCATTGCACACCCTGTATGGACGGGCACATGGAATGATGGCACCCACGTGCCAATTGTGTGGACACCCAGCCCTACATAACCCTAATTTCGGCCCCAGGCCAGAGCAAAGCACCAGTCTATACTGGGCCTAATTCTACAAAAGATGCTACAACATCTTTTGCTCACTTAGGGGCTCGACAGACCATCCGGGCAAGCTGGAGCCGCCTGTTTTTACTCCTGATGGAGGCTGCAGCAGCTAAACAGCCCAGCCTCTGTCGGGGCTAAAAAGAACCTGCTAAAAGTCTGCGTGGCGGATGCCATGAGTGTGCCATTGGTGCACTGTCACACGTCAGTGATGCAAGAGTGGTACAGCAACGTGTACATGCTGCATTGTGCTTGCATCATCATAGCGGCCTCCATGTGGACGGGGCCGAGCCATGATGGCGCCACCAGTGTGCAGTAGGGCTCGTGAGCATGGGGTCGCTCACTCCCAAGGCCTAATTTTGGCCCCAGGCTGCTGCAAATTGGCGGTCTGTACCGGGACTCTGAGGTTTATCACACTAGAGGGCAAACAGGAATTAAACAGGAATTAAACAGGAAATGCCCTATGTTAAACATAAGGCAACAGGAAATGCGAGCTATAAGATCCCTTTGCTTAGTAATATTCCAGACTGACATGGCTATGGAGTTTATCACATGGGATGAATCCTGTGTAGAAACTAGATTTAGAGTTTGTACACAACCTGATTTTGTGGTGTTTTTTTTCACATGACGCTCAGGGTTAACCCAAATGCGGGTTGTTTTTCAGACGATGTTAGCATGAAAGAGAAATAACGTGAAAATAACCCGAACGGAAAGCTGACAAAACTCGCTCCATTTTGCTTTCGGGAAATTCCGAAAGTAGAAAGGAGTGGTTTTTGTTGGCTTTCTGTTCAGCATTTTTAGCATTTTTCTCTTTCTGCCAGCACATCTGAAAAACAACCCCTATTTCCAGGTGTTTCGCCAATTTTTTAAAATCCCATTTCTGCACAGGATTTGCCTCTGTGTGATAAACTCCATAGTCTTTGAATATAAAATATATACTGTATATAGGATGAGTGCAAGAGTTAACTTTGCTCCTCACCACCTCTGGCAATTCCAAACCCCTATGTCTTGAGAAGAATATCATCAAGACCTGATATTCATCACCTCTTCAAAGGTGACTATGAAGATGCACTCTTTAAAAGGACACATCTGTCATGTCAGGATTGGTTCTTTAATATTTTCAGGGGAAGCATAATTGGCAAACCTTTCTAGACTCTTCTTCAGAAATTTGACTGCCTTTTCTTGGTGCTTCTGAACCTCTTCCAAAGCTTTGGGAAACCTTCGGTCATAATCCTCCTTAGCTTCCTCTATTTTTCTGTAGAGAAATAAAACATCATCACCATCATCACTACCACCATCATTTAAAAAGTGGGTTTAGCTTTCATTCTTGATTTAGGAGATTATCAGATGGGGAAAATCGGGGAAGAAAAAAGCATGCTCCCAGTAAAGTTGCGCAATCGTGCTGAAATTTTTCAGACGACATCGCGCTTATCCAGGACTTAACTCATGAAGATCCAGGAATGCTCCAGCAACAACAATTTCTGGGACTTCCCTGGGAATGGCTTGTTGTTGGAGCATTCCTGAATCTTCATGGGTTAAATCCTGGATAAGGGTGATTGTGTGATTTTGCTGGGAGTATGCCTTTTACTCCTGGCATTTCTCCCCAATCTGATAATCCCCTTATAGCAGAACAAGGACCGGTGCCAGGGGTTACTATCATGAAGACCCACACCCCAACAGGGGACCCAGGATCAATCTCTGGACCCTTCTGTTACCTCACAGTTGTGTCCTTTTTGCCAGCCCTCTTCAAATCAATCAGCAACGAAAGTGTCAAAGGGACAGAGCAATGAAGTTAGGCCACTTACTTATCATACCTGCACGTCTTACAATAGTCATCTATGCTAACAGCCATATGGTTTTTAAGCCTGTGTTGAACCTTTGCTTGAGAACCTAAGAGGAGCAACTACCCTGTTTCCCCAAAAATAAGACATTCCCAGAAAATAAGACCGAGTAACGGTTTTGCTGAATTGCTAAATATAAGACCTCCCCCGAAAGTAAGACCTAGCAAAGTTTTTGTATATAAATATATATACAGCAAATAATAAATGTTCATTTTTTTGTTCAACAATAAATGTGAATTATTCTTCACGGAAAAATAAGACATCCCCTGAATATAAGACCTAGTGCATCTTTGGGAGCAAAATTTAATATAAGACACTGTCTTATTTTCGGGGAAACACAGTATGCAGGAACTGAGTGTGCTTCTAGTGATAAATTTCCCTTTCAGGGGCCATAGCAATGGCAGCTGGAATAATGGGGATTGTAACTTGCAGATTCTTTCTCTGCCAAAAAAGCCTTGGAAAGGCCACATTTTCCCCCTGCACCCCTTCAAGCTAAAGGAAGGGAACACCAACAAGCTGAAGAAATAAAACAAAGGAAAATTCCTATGATACTGGTTTCGGTTTGGAAACAAGAAGAACTTAGAAGTCCACAATCAAACTTAGACGAGGAGTAATTTGTGAGTATTCCTACTATGGCCCTCCATGCTCAGTTTACCTCTCTGTGGCTTTCCACCTGCGCCTCAACAGCACGTTTCTGTTCTTCTGCTTCTGCAGCCGTTCTTCCGCTTGCTCTTGGTGGTGCTGATCAAGCTCTTCTTCGTCCCATTTGATCTGCTTACGGAGCTCTGAAAAATTGCCTTGCTCAATTTCAATCTTCCACATCTCCAGCCTTGTAAAGGGGGAACACAGAGGATCACTATTAATGAAGCTTGCCAGACATTTGGCTTCTGCACAATCCACTAGCTTGCCAAAGGAATTTATTCATTAGAATGGCAATCCCGCTTAATTTGCCATTACAATTTACAATCTTGTATTATCAACGCTACATTGATACTTTACTGGCATATAAACAAAACCAGACATTACAGCATATCAATATGATGAAACACTAACCATGCTCCTAAAAAGGGTTAAAGAAACCCCCTTACGCCTCCCTTTTACTTTTAATGTAATCGTGCCAAAGGAGAAATTGCATTTTGGTTAATTAGTTGGCTGAACCCTGCTATAAGCCCTTCCTCTTGGACTCACTTTGATGTGGCTGCAGAAGTCCCATGACCCCTGAGATAGGTGGTACTTTTCTGGGAAGATATACCTTGAGTTCCGAAATGAAACGATTCAAAATATGCAAGATGTCAGTTAAGAGGGGATAGGGCTGACCTGCCTTTCTCCAAAAGCCATGCATTGCTAAGATACTCATAATTCCAGCAACTTATTGCCTGCAAAAGCTAACGTTTTCAAAAGTTATACCATTAAGGCACAGGCTGACAAAGTTGGGCAGTTGAGCTGCATGCAGCCTCCCAGGGGGCAAATTTTTTAAAAAGTCAACATTTATTTTGCCCCCAAATGCTTTCTATAGGGCATTCTGCCATATTTTGTGGGGCTGAACCAATTTCGGCCCCCGAGAGGCCTTTTTTGGAGCCATAAGTAAACTGGAAATCACTTTTTTCACTTCCTGGAGATCAATAAAGGTCTCTTTTGGGCTTAAAATGGCCCAGAGGGACCTAACAAAATGGTGAAAATGCCCCATATCTCCTAGAGATTGTTTTGGGAAAAATGAATAGATGGGGCAGCTGGCTTGTGGGTTTCAAACCAACTTCCACCTTTTCTTGGGGGCGAATGCAGCCCCTTAGCCTTCCTAAGTTACCCACTCCTACTTTAGGTAATTGGCATTTCAAAATATTTGCCCCAATTTTAGCTAAATCCTAATTTTTCTATTTGTTATTTTTATTGTGCTGTTTTTAATAGTTTGAACTATCAAAAAATTAAAATCAGTTAAAAATATAATCACTTTTTAAGCTTTAGATTTTGCGAATTTAAGTTGGGATATGAAAAAAATACCATCAACAGCATCATTTCAAACAGCAACAGTGCAACCTGGCATAAATCTACTTAGAAGAAGTTGCACTGATTTCACTCAGATTTATCCCAGCTATGAAAAAAGGATTACTGCCTAGGAGAATGATCACAAAAGAAACTATTCCCAAAAGAAATGCCAGACATAACTTATGCAGGGTACATTAATGTGTGATGGAACCCCAAGGACCAGGGTTTGATTCCCAGCTTGGCTATGAAACGAACTTGGGCAGGTGACATGCTCTCAGCCTCAGAGGAAGGAAATGCTAAACCGGCTCTGAACCAATTTTGCCAAGAAAACCCCATGATAGGAATCACCTTAGGATTGCCGTAAGTTAAAATTACTTGAAGGCACACAACAACAACAACAACAACAACAACAACTTGATGGAGCATCTTGGAATGGAGGCCAAACCGGTTTCTTAACCTCAAGGACCTGAAACCTGCTCACTTTCTTCCAGGTCAGCTTGTAAAAGATAGCTTTCTCATCCTAACTTCTGTTTTGTGTCTTATACTCTCAGAAGTAATTAACCAAAATGTGTCATTTTTAAATGGATAAAATTATCAGGAAAGGAAAAGGACAGAAATGGGGATCAGAGTTTCCTCATCCTGACTTCTGTTTTGTGATCTTACACTCTCAGAAGTAAATTAACCAAAATTTGTCATTTTTAAATGGTACAATAAAATTATCAGGAAAGGAAAAGGAAAAGGGCAGAAATGGGGATCAGAGTTTCCTTGCAGCATCGTGAAATTTCAGGTTTCTATTCAAAGCCCTCCATGTTACAAGACCCTGTAAAGCCAATGTGGTATAGTGAAGACCAGGGTTTGAATCCCCATTCAGCCACAGAAATCCATGGGGCGACTTTAAGCAAGCCACACACTCTCAGCCTTAGAGGAAGGCAAAGGCAACATCCCCCTGAAAAACTGGCTGAAGAAAATTCAGCTGAGGGTTGCCATAAGTTGAAATGACTTGACGCAACAACAACAAAGCCATCACATTCATGTTAAACAGGGTGAAGTGATGTTATCTCTTTATAGACTTTGGAGCACAAAAGGGAAGGAATTGAACCCTGGGATGTAGACTGTTAGGGATGTAAAGAGACTTGCTGTGTCCACTATGACCACTTGCAGAATGGAGCCACGTGGACAGGATGCCAAGAAGAAGGTCTCTGGAGAGATAACTGTAACAGTCTTCAGGCCAGGAAGGAAAGATTTCTTCACCGAAGCAAATGACTTTCAGCTCAATGCTTGCTGAATAAAGACACAGGCACTGCCAGTCTTCACTAGATACGAGGGCTTTAATCTTCGCTTGCAGTATATACAAAGATATATACATAGAGTATATCGGACAGCTGTCTTGAATACTCACTCTCGTACTCCTCCCAACAATATGCTCCACCAACCACCTTCCACAACAAACCCACAGTGGAGACATTTCCCATCTCCATTATACAGGTGTTCAAATGCTTATTGCATCACCTATCTCAGGTGTGCATATTACCAATAGTTAACCCACACACACCTGCCTCTGGAGCTTAACCTCTTTCCATTACTAAGCTTACAGCTCCATCTTGTGGTCACATCCATGTCATTTCCTGACATTCCAAGACATTCACAAGACTACATGTGAAAGGGATCTAGGAGTCCAAGTAGACCACAAGTTGAACATGAGTCAGCAGTGTGGTGCAGCAGCTAAAAAGGCCAATGCAATTTTGGACTGCATCAATAGAAGTTTAGTCTCTAGATCAAGGGAAATAATAGTGCCACTCTATTCTGCTTTGGTTAGGCCTGACCTGGAATATTGTGTCCAGTTCTGGGCATCACAATTCAAAAAGGATGCTAAAAAACTTGAGCGTGTCCAAAGGAGGGCAACTAAAATGGTGAAGGGTCTGGAAACTATGCCCTATGAGGAATGACTTAGGGAGCTGGGGATGTTTAGCCTGGCGAAGAGAGCGTTAAGAGGTGATATGATAGCCCTGTTTAAATACTTGAAGGGATGTCACATTGAGGAGGGAGCAAGCTTGTTTTCTGCTGCTCCAGAGAATAGGACCTGGAACAATGGATGCAAGCTCTAGGAAAAGATATTCCAGCTCAACATTAGGAAGACCTTCCTGACAGTAAGGAGTGTTCAACAGTAGAATACACTCCCTCAGAGTGTAGTGGAGTCTCCTTCTTTGGAGGTCTTTAAACAGAGGCTGGATGACCATCTGTTGGGAATGCTTTGATGGAGAGTTCCTGCATGGCAGAATGGGGTTGGACTGGAAGGCCCTTGGGGACTCTTCCAACTCTACGATTCTATTATTCTCTTTTTTAAAGGAGACCTAGGGCTGGCATCAGTGGTAGGCCTGCTGAGGCACTGGCAGCTCCCCAAACCTGATGCAAGCTGGGGCCAAGCCTATAGAGGAGAAAAATGCAGAGAGCTACAGAGTGCAGCATGAAAAGGCATCTTTTCTCTAGGCACGCCATTTGTAGACTCCTATCCAGATCTCTTGCCCAACCTCTTGTTCTCACTGGAGCAGGGCAACAGAGGGGATACACCAAGGAACTCCTCCAGTAATGGAAAGCTAGAAAAGGTCTACATGGTGCAAACATACATTTCTTGGCATCTCTATTTTATCAATAACAATAGAAGAAGAAAAACGTTTGCATTGCAAATTTGCAGAGTAGTTGTCTTTTGCATTTTCTTAAAGTTTCATCTAACACATTTCCATATTAATTGATTAATTTTTGTCGCTTTAAAAAGCAGAGAACATTAAGTAGGCTTTTCTTAACTCAGGGCTAGATTGCTAGGTTGCATTTAACAGAAAAGCTTAATGATCAATCTTTTCGCCATCTCTTTCATGCTCTTTTAACTTACACGTTTTCATTCAGTGTCGCAGCAATTTTTGACTTTAGGTCCTTTTCATTTCCCAGTTCAGCACACAAGCGCCGATGCATTGCCTGCAGGCGGAACACAGCGGCCCTGTTACATTAAAGAGGGAGTGGGGAGAAGGAAAGGAAAGAAAAGAAAAATAGAAATAATGAATGTTAAAACCTGGCACATAAAAAAGGAACAATTATGGTGCCTCAAGGGGTAAGGGCTTTTTTTAAAAAAAGAATTTTGCCGGTTTATATTAATGGAATGTCTATCAGTTGCACTCCTAATGTGTCTATTCTCCTTTCGTTTTCTTTAAAAACCTCTACATTGATTCACCGGCAAGAACAGTAGCGTGAGCATTTTTGCAGACATTACAGCCTCTTGTTAAAGCAGTTTGTGCTTTGCAACAAATGCCGTTTGCATCAAATACCATTTTGATATCTAATGTTACCCAAAAATATGTCAAGGTGATGGTTTGTGATGCGTAGGCAGGCATCAGAGAGGGTCACATCAATAGGAAACTATAGTGCTCCATGCTTCAGTTCCTGGAGGCAATTCTTTCTGCTGTTCTTCCCTCAACTACTGTACTCTCTGAGCAAGTGATGCATGACAAGAAGCAGGAGAAACACCAACTCTGCACACCTTTCTGTTATACATTAAATGCACAGCAGGAACAGTAAAGAGGAGTGATGGCAGGGAAAGACCTTTAAGAACACCTTATACCCTCCCACCTCAACATAGAACCAGAACTGGAGTTGGGTAGAGGGATACTTAGGCAAACAGAATTTACCACAGATTTCAGATTCGCAGAAACAGATATTGAATGCTTCCAGAATTGTAAGGGGGCATGCACACTTTTTTTTTTGTCCCAAGGAGATCCAGATCTCCATGGTGGTGCATTGCCAGATTGTTGTTCCCACCACATTTTCCATTTCCAAATCTCTGTGGCATTTTAACCCTGTTGCCATTCACGCTTGCCTGTGGACTCTTTCAAACGGGGAGGAATTTCTCCCAACTCCGAATGGAGCCAATGCGGATTTATGTAAATTCGCTTGTTTAGCGAATTTACATGAACCCCTGCTCCGTTCGGAATTACTTCCCATTACCCGAAAATAACCCCCTCCTGCCCGAATTTGCATGCGAAGCTTTAATTCGGAATAAGGTAAAACCCATGATTGCATTCGAATTGGCTTCCCTCTTGCCCGAATTTGCATGTGAAGAGTTAATTTGCAATAACATAAAACCCATGATTGCATTCGAATTGACCTTAAATTATACTTCCAATTTAGCCTTGTATGAAAGAGTCCACCGTTTTGGTTTAAAATGGAAGCGCCTCCACTTCTGAGAACGATGCAGCACGATCTGAATCGATTCAGTAGTGTACTCACACTACCGAAGATGTGGATCGTTGCAGCTCTTTTAAAAAGATGCGGGGGGGGGGGGGAACGGTATCAAATGTATTAGGTTAAGTGGGTTTTTCGGTCCCCCTCCCCTCCGCAAACTGCGCCGAGTGCAGTCGGGGCAAATGTGAACACCACCACAATAACCTGGTTTCACACTGGGTCATTTTTGTAGTGTGAAGGGGGCTGAAGCAAATTTTTGAAAGCAATCAGGACTGGTAAAGCTCTTGGCCTAGCCAGCCTATCTACTGTTTACTATAAATGTTTTAAGGAAGACCTTTTATTACCATTCTGAGACAGGGAAAGTGGCAATTACAGTATTAATGCTGGATGAAGGTCAGGACTTGATAATGACAAGGAACTACAGGCCTATTGCATTATTAAACAAAGACTATGTGATTCTTACAATGATTCTAGCAGAAAGATCAAAGAAGATCCTTTATTTACAGAGATCCATCTGGACCTTACCGAAAAGTCAGTTACACGATAATACCAGATGCATGACACATCAACTGCATGAAATTGGGAGCCCTCTCAGAAATCTCATCAGAAGCTCCTTCCAATAGTATGGGTCTCTGGTATCCACTGAGGTTTTTGTTCCCAGACACCCCATAGATATAAAAATCCAGGGATGCTCAAGTCCCATTATATACAGTTGTGTAGTAAAATGGTGTCCCTTATATAAAATAGCAAAATCAAAGTTTCCTTTTTGGAATTTAAAAAAAAATATTTTCATGCCATTGATGGTTGAATCTGTGGGTGTACAATCCGTGGATACAGAGGGCCAAAATAAATTTTTCCAATTGCTCTTCATTGGCTATAGACTCCAGTGCTCCAGCCATTTCAAGGCTAGACATGCAAGGAAAATCCAATTCAACAGAAACTCAGTTAACAGAAACTCCGGAGGTGGCAGCCACTACCGAAAGTGAAGCTATACTGTAAAGGTCTCCGGTTTCCACCTTGAACACACTACCAGGTCCACAGTCTACAGCCAAGCCCTCCAACACAAACACACACCTGCTCAAACCCACAACACAGGAATGCCAAAACTGTGGAATTACAACAAGCATTCCTCAAGCTACAGTGCATATGGGGGGGGGGGGGAATCAACAAGGCAAGACTGATGGTCAGAGCTGTTCGACACTGGAACAGACTCCCTTCGAGTCTGGTGGAGTCTCCTCTTTGGGAGGTTTTTAATAGAGAGGGTGGATGGCCATCTGCTGGGGATGTTTGACTGTGTCTTTCTTCATGGCAGAGTTGGATTGGATGGTCCTTGTGGTCTCTTCCACCCCTATGATTCTATAGAGTTTATCACAGGGGAGGAATTTCTCTCAATTGCGAATGGAGCCGATTTACAATTATGTGAATTCGCCAGTTTATCGAATTTACGTGAAACCTGGTTGAGTTTGGAATGCATTCAGAATGACTTCCCATTGCCCAAAAATGCCCCCCAGTGCCCGAAATTGCGTGTGACACTCTAATACGCAATTACGTGAAAACCATGATTGCGTTCCGAATGACTCCCCATTACCTGAAATTGCGTTAGTTACACTCATTCGCAATAACGTGAAACCCCATGATTGCTTTCGGATTGCCATTGCATTATACTCCCAAATTCCGTCGTAAAAACTAGCGAATTTACGTGAATTCGAATTGGCTCCATTCGAAATTGGGAGAAATTCCTCCCGTGTGATAAACTCCATTGCTTTCCCTTACTTCTATGTAACTTGCCTTAATTTTTCTGGTTGGTATGCAACTTGTCTTTATTAGTATTTTATGCCCTGGCGCAATTAGATTAACCAGATTAATAGCAAGAAAGCACAGTGGGAAATGCAAATGCATTGAAGCCCCGTTGTTGTGTGCCTTCAAGTTGTTTACAACTTATGGCAACCCTACACCGGATGATCTTGGCAAGATTTGTTCAGAAGGGGCTTGCCACAGCTTTTCTCTGAGGCTTCTGAAAGAGTGTGACTTGCTCAAGTTCATCCAGCAGGTTTCCACGACCAAACGCAGATTCAAACCCTATTCTCCCGAGTCCTAGTCCAATGCACTACAACACCCTGGCTCTCACATTCAGTCCCTAGCACACACAAATTGCTACCAGCTTTCAAAGGGAATCAGCTTGGAGAAAGTAGCTCAAAAGGCCTTCCACATTACAAGGTGAGGAGCTAGGACGCCTTTAGATTTGAACAATAATAATAATAATAATAATAATAATAATAATAATAATAATAATATTTTTTATATCCCGCCCCTCTACAAGATGCAATCGGGGCAGCTTACAAAAATTTAAAAAACAACAACAACAACATACAATTAAAATCCCTCAATCCCCCCTTAAAATATTAAGCATAAACAACATAAAGTTTACAACATACTTTAAAAAAATTGTGGCTGTGATGAGGTTGGAATTCAGCCATTAGACTTCGGGGAACTATTCAGGAAAGGCTTGCCGGAAGAGATCCATCTTTATAGCTTTTAAAAAGCCGTTTAGGGCGTTAATATGACGGATCTTATCTGGCCGGCCGTTCCACAATCTGGGCACGAAAGCTGAGAAGGTCCTCTGGGAGGTCCTGGACAGCCTTGTTTTATAAAGCTGTAACAAATTCTTCCCTGAAGATCTAAGTGTGCGGGGAGGATTATATGGAAGGAGACGGTTCCGAAGATAGGTTGGACCCAAGCCATTTGTATATCATGGGCCCTTGGTATCCAGTGGAATTTGGTTCCAGGACCTTCCGTGGACACCAAAATCCATAGATGCCTAAGTCCCTTTATATAAAAAGGGATAGTAAAATGAAATACCTGAAATAAATATTTGCTTTTTGGAATTTTTGCATGCACAAGTATTTTCAAACCATAGTTAGCTGAATCTGTGCATGCAGAATCCACGGATAAGGAGGCCAACCGTATTTTGCCGAAACTGGAAATGAAGAGAGAACGCAAACACTAATTGTCAGCAAAGCAACAAAAGTGAGGACGGAACCAAGATATGTCACATTCATTGTAGGGCATGAAAAGCTACATATTTATAGCAGATAAGTATCCCAAATATAGTAACATGTTTCTAAGTAGCTACCACAGAAAAGAAAGAAGCACCGCCTTGCAGCGCAACGCAGGGAGAAATAAATCAGAGAGGATAAAAGCAGCTTGCACAAGCAACCAGGTACTGGGTGGAAAATTCATTTTCAACAGTAAATGGACAAAGGTCTCCAAGCAGGTCACTCCTTCCTCTCACATGAGAAGTTCCTCTTCTCACCTACTGGAAAATGGAGTTTCTGTGGTTCGCTACCACACCCTACAACAACCCACAGAAGAAAACTGGGACACATAACCAAGCGGCATCAAAATGTGGTCAATGTGGCCAAAGTTATTTATGAGGAAGAACGTACAATCTCCAACAGGCTGCAGAATTTGGCTTTTGCCTCAGCCTACTGGGAAGAGCAAGATGCCAATCTTCCTCTTCTCTCCCCCTTTGCTGAATTTACTGAGTGCAAACAACTTTTGCACTTTGAACTCAGTTTGCAACTACTGACGTAAGCTGAGGACAAAGGTGGAAAGTGGCAGGAGGAGAGAGAAACTGGGAAAACTCAAAGCAGCTGAAAAGGTGAGATGACAGAGGAGTACAGTAGAGTCTCGATTATCCGACATAAACTGGACCGGCTGACAGTTGGATAACCGAAAATGTTGGATAATCCGGAAGGTCCAAGAAAAGCCTTGAAATCACTATGAGTGGCAAATGTATTGAAGTTTTATTGCAATAACAGTAAATGTAAATGTAAAGAAATCACTGATCAACATTGTGATGTACAGTATAAACAGTCCTCTGAAAATTTTTAAAAATCACAGAAAATTTAAAGAAATCACAGCAGCCACAATGTTGGATAATCCAGAATGTTGGATAACCGAAGATTGGATAATTGAGACTCTACTGTACTTGGGAATGTCCATACCAAGCTGAAACAGTTGGAAGACTCAAATCTGGCAGGGCTGTGGTGGAGATTCAGGAGGTAAAACTGGCCCTTCGGTTTATTGCCTAGCGTTGCTGTTCTACAACTATATTTAAAGCAAGCTGAATGACGCAGACTGAAAGACCAAACCCAGAAGAAGTCCACTATATTCATAGATGAAAAGCCACAGCAGGGAAAAAGAAGACAAACAAAATCTGCTGATAGTCACTGTTCTATTGAATGGAACCTGCACACCGGGGAAAACAGAGAAAGATTCTAGAAATAATGGGAATTCCTGCAGGTTTGTACTTTACCACCTGAAAACAAACTTACAGACATAATGTTCCATTTGCTAAATTGATCAGAGGTCACCTTATTGTTAAAAATATTTGGATGGCATCCTCTTAGGTATTTACATCGTGACAAACTGGTGTACGATCATGTGAATTGTAACGTTGTGCAATTCTCATATTCTCAGGTGGAAAGCAGAGGATACCGTGCAGAACACCCTGATGCACATTGTCACAATTCACTAGAAACGCTGCATGTCCTGTCAAGGATATGAATTGTAGTGTCTGATGTAGGATGTCAGCCATTTGATTCTCCTTATTAATGTATTCTCCTCTGTGGACAGTAACCATTAAGGATACAGGTTACAACAAAAAATCCACCAAACAGTGATGCCTTTATTGGGCCAACCAAATATACAAAATACATGTTGCAAGCTTCCGAAGCTTGGTCACAAACCAAACAGGAGATAAAAATTGAAGATCGTATTCATAGGTGGAGTTGAAGGCTTTCATGGCCGGCATCCATAGTTTTTTGTAGAGCTTTCGGGCTATGTGGCCATGTTCTAGAAGAGTTCCTTTCTGACGTTTCGCCAGCATCTGTGGCTGGCATCTTCAGAGAATGACGCTGGCGAAACGTCAGAAAGGAACTCTTCTAGAACATGGCCACATAGCCCGAAAGCTCCACAAAAAACTTATTCATAGGCCCGCATTTTGATGTTTCTCTTTTAGTTAAGATGGCACGGAGGGGCAAATCTTGAAGGCTGGGACCTCCTCCTTCTGCCCATGTGGCGATTGGGAGATTCTCAAAGTCCAGGAAATTTAACATCCGTTGGCAACACAAAAAAGATACTTCCTTTGGAATCTAACATGTCTCCATCTTTTGTGAGGCTTCGTGCCCCTTTTATAGGTGGAGGAGATTGGATTTCTCACAAAGCCTTCATGGTTTTGCATCAGGGAAACTTTGGGTGGTGTTGAGGTAAAACATGTCAATCCAGTCCAAATTTAAGAAGAAGAAGAATGTTTTACCTTAGTTGGAGGTCGAAACCTCAAGTAGGAAGGTACCTTTAGGAATGCTAAAGAGTACAGTACAGTAAACGTATTGTCCTCCCATTTTAACTAGCTCCATAAGAAAAGCGTGCTACTTGAGTTCTTGTGGCCCTATTTTTGTTGCCTTGCCACCAAAATAAAGTTTCGGAACTGCAGTGGTGTGTGTGGCCTTCTAGATGCACCCCTCGCACAATCCTTAGCCAGCATAGCCAACATTGAGGGATAACGGGATTTGTAGTCTAACAATATCTGGACAGCCTCACACACATCACTAGCCATGGCCTTTGAGAAACTTCTGATTTGGATGCATAAAACTGACGATCCATTTCCAAAGGTCCTGCCCACACACAACTCTGAATCCACTGGGTATGAATAATATGGCGTGAAGAGGAAGATGATATCAGTAACCTGCATGCCATCTGTTCCCTAGCATACAGTTACACACAATGTTTTGTGTGGTCCTCTGAGATAACTGAGCTTTGTTTATCATTGACTCAGTAAGCATTTTGTAACAAAGAGAATCAAAGATGTAGTTGACAGCGCCACCAAGCACAAAAAGCACCAATGCAATGCTGGAGGAGGGAATAAAAATGGCCAGTTGTTACACTTTAAGAAGAAATACAGGAAAAAGAAACACAGAAAAATAAATACAGGAAAATCTGTATTGTTTACATACGTATTGCCGGACTCCTTTTCAAACTCAATTTCTCTCTCCACGTCCCTTTGTTGCGTTGTTAGCATCTCAATCCGGGTATGACAGGCATCCAGTTCTTCCCTAAAGAGAAACATACCATCACTTGGGTTTCCAAATATGTTTGGGGTTTTATTTTTGACAAAGCTCAGTCCCATCACATTCTTTGACAATTCCGTTACCATTAAACACTTACCGTATATACTCGACTATAAATCAACCTCTTGTATAAGTCGAAGGCAGGTTTTGGAGCCTAAATGACAGATTTTGATCTGACCCATGGATAAGTTGAGGGTAACACTTAGAGGAATGTAACAAAGGACCTAAAGGGCAAAGCTAAGGAAAATGATGCCTTACAAAATTATGGCAAGCATAACTGTTTGTCCTTTTCCAACCCAAGCATCCAAAAAGGTCAGAAGTGGATCAGGGTAAAAGGGACAGAGTAGAAGGGCTTTTCAAGCTGTGGACGGTTGACAGAGTTGGTGCTTCTTTTAGGATGGACTAAGCTCTCGCTTTTCACTACTCTCCCCAGAGAAAGGAAGTTGTTACTTTTTTTGACCCGTGGTTTTTGGGGGTCAATTTTTTGACTAAATTTTTTAGACTGATACATGAGGTTATACAGTATGCACATTTTATGGCGATCAAAGTCTTCCAGTTCCATCCTATTTTGGTTTAGTACAAACAGGATTTTTGAATCTTGGGAGGCTTTATAAGAATGAGTGAATTTCTCAATCTCCATCAGAAGTGATGCATGCTTAGCCTCTCTTAATTTTTTCTGCCTAGCACCTTCTTGTATGAAGAGACCTCTAAGTACTGCCTTGAGGATATCCCAGAGTATCACATCTGGGGTCATATTTTACTTATAGAAAGTATGAATGGCTTCCTGAATTGATTTTTAAAGGATTTCTCTGCCAGAGAATTTATACCCCAGAGGACAAGAACGGGGTACAAAATGAATCCGTCAGATTGAGAAGATGGTCGAAAACTACAGAAGTGAATTTCAACAGGTGATAAACATAAGGTGCTACAAAATGAAATGCACAAATACAGGATGGTTGACACCTGGCTCAAAAGCAGTACATGTGAAAAGGGCCTAGAGCCAACATCCAAATAAACCAATGTAATTCTGGGCTGAATCAACAGGAGTGTAGTGTCGAGAATGAGGGAAATATAAGTGCCACCCTAAACTGCGTCGATCAGACCTCACCTGGAATACTGTGTCCAGTTTTGGGAAACACAGTTCAAGAAGAAAATTGACAAACTAGAATGTGTCCAGAGAAGGGTGACTGAGGGCCTTGACAGACTTGTGATAAATGCCAACCTGAGGACAGCGTGGGGTTGTGGCGTCCATATGACACATGGATCAATGCTGCCCTGATGCAGCCGTCACGGCGGTCGGTGTCATGGCGCTCCTCTGGTGATGCGTCCAGATGATGCAGCGCCAAAGGATTGCCAAAAAGCTATGGTGGTGGCTATGGCGCCCTTTCCATGATGCAAAAAGGACCTGCTATTTGTGGTTCCTTTCTGTGCCACGGAAAGGCCAGTTTGGAGCTGCGGAGTGTAGTTGCCGCAGCCCCAATCTGGCGAAGAAATAGGCGGCTGCAGGATGACCCTAAGATGATCAAAGTTCTTGAAAATAAGCCTTACAAGGAACGACTGAAGGAGCTGGGTATGTTTAGCTTGGAGAAGAGAAGACTAAGAGGTGAAATGATAGCTATCTTTAAATATCTATTCAGGTCATTTTGAATTTTGATCCTGTCCTCTGGGGTATTAGCTACTCCTCCTTCTAAGACGGTATGCCTCTATGGGTCCTGAACATACAGTTTAAAAATAGGAATAAGCAACGGCAGAGTCGAATTAATGATTAAAGGAAAATGTCTTCATGGAATAATAACAAAGATGACATCTAAGCTGTTGTGACTGGAAATTTCACATGTGAGGCACTGCCACCAAGAAAGCCCTCTCATGCACTGCCATCAGCCAGGTCTCCAAAGGAAACAGTAGCTGAAGTTAAAATGACAGGCGGGTTCGCAAGGGAAGAGATGCTGCTTCAAGAAGCCAGCTTCCGAGCCATTTAGGATTTAAAGAAGGTAATAAGGCCCTTGAACAGCCCTCACAAGGAAACTGACAGTCAGCGCCGCACATAAAACAAATGGGTTACATAGTCCTAGCATTTAATATCAGTCAAACGTGAGCAGAAGCACACCGTATATACTCGACTATAAGTCAACCTCACGTATAAATCGAAGGTAGGTTTTGAAACCAAAATTGTGGATTTTGATACGACCTGTGGATAAGTCGAGGGTAAAACCTAGGGGCATGTAGGAAAGGATTGAAAGGATGAAGCAAAGGGAAACAATGCTAAAGAATGTAAATTGAAAGTTGAACTCACCTGGTTTTTTGAAACGCAATCTCCTTCTCTTTGGCTAGATTATCAAGCTGATTGAGGTTCCTGCGTACATTCAGGATACGAACTCGGTCTGCGTAGCTCATGTTCTTTTTGCTGCTCTGGCTCACGGGCTGTTCCAAGCTTTCCCTTTGGGTCAGAAGAGGGAAAAACAGACTTCAGTTTCATAAATGTGTATTTAAATGTAAGAGTCATGAAGACAGAGAGGGTTTCTGGCCCATCTAATCTAACATTTCACATTGACACGGGCCGCTTTCCATAATCTCAGCTTTTTGATCCACTGGATCGAGACTCTAAAACCTTGAAGAAAAAATAGAATTAAAGATATTGAAGGAAGTTCCCATTAGAATACTATGCAGAAGGAAGGAATATAAAATTTTGGCTGATAAATTGAAACAGAAAGAAATTCCATTTAAACGGGAAAAGTAGGAAGGAAGGAAGTTTTGCTTAAGAACAAAGCTTCTGGGTGAATTCAGTGGAGAAGGCAAAATTACTTTTGGCAACATATACACAAAAGCTGGAAGAAATCAGGAGGAAGAGGCAATAGGAGATAAATCAGGCCAAAAACTAGTCTTGTTCTTGGGAACAAGATTAGGGACTTTATCACATGTCGGAAATTGGAAGTATAATCCAATGGCAATCCGAACACAATCATGGGGTTTCACGTTATTGCAAATTAAAGCATCTCATGCAATTTCGGGCAAAAGGGAAGTCATTCCGAACGCAATCATGGGTTTTACTTTATTGCGAATTAAAGCATCTCACGCAATTTCGGGCAATGGGGGGGTCATTTTTGGGTAATGGGAAGTCATTCTAATCGCATTCCGAACGCAATAGGAATTCACATAAATTTGCTAAACTAGCGAATTCACACGAATTCGAATTGGCTCAAATCGCAATAAAGAGAAATTCCTCCCGTCCGAAAAGGTCCTAGGATAGTGATCTACCAGGTGCATCAGGTGTTGACTCATCCACTCTCTTGTCCTAAATATAGATTACAAATGCCTTATGCGAAATATAATAGAGCTAACACCCCTCGGAAAAGGAGGAAGATATTTCACTATTTCTATAAACATAAACTGGATATAATTTGTCTAGAAGAGACTCATACAAGGAGAAAAGACATCAAATATTTGAATTATAAAAGAGAATGGTGAAGAATTTGTTTCTGTGGGATGGAAAGAGAAAAATGAGGTTGTTTTGTACATATGTTTATTTCTTTGGAGTTTAGCGAATTTACATGAAATCTGATTGTGTTTGGAATGCATTCAGAATGACTTCCCATTTCCCAAAAATGACCCCCCATTGCCCGAAATTGCGTGAGATATTCTAATACGCAATTTCGTGAAACCCCATGATTGCATTCGGAATGACTTCCCATTGCCCGAAATTGTGTGAGATACACTCATTCGCAATTACGTAAAACCCCATGATTACGTTTGGATTGCCATTGCATTATACCCCCAAATCCCGTCGTATGATAAACTCCTCAGGCTGGAGTTGACTGTGGGTGATGAACAAGGATGATTTGTGGGGATGGAGAGTGATCTACAATGTTTTAAAACCTTGGGTGAGTGTGTTTGTGCATGTTTATGTGTGTTTGGGTGGTGTCTACGCATCGAATGAGGATAATGCTAACTTTTATAATGTGTTGATGGAGAGATTGTGGGATATTTCTTATGAGAACTGGTGTTTGATAGGGGATTGGAAAATTACTTATGCTGCCTAATCCCCAGTTACCCCACCATAAATCACTAAGGATTCTGCAAAAAAAAAGTCCTGTACATTATTATTTTTTAATGGTGAAGAGTTTGCCTTCTAACTCTAATAATAGGTACGGCTCATGGACGCAACAAAACAGACTCACTCAGCAGACTCTGATTCTTCTTCCCTTCCTTCTGAAGCATCTTTGCTGCCTGTGTAGACCTCTTCCCTGTAGTCTTCTTCAAATCTGAGTCCTGGTGGAAATGAAGGAGATTTTGCCCGTTAAAAGATGTAAAGTTTCGGTACCCCTTCTTGACAAGTTAAGTCAAGATACGAGGTCACGGAGATGATGTGCTAAAAGCCTTACCGCTGCGTATAATGGAGGGAAGGGAGAAATCTTGTCACATAACATACACAAAGACAACTTTACACCCAGGGACTTAAAGCAAATGCTCTCCACCTTATCCCCGGAGTTGTCAGGAGCTATCAGCCTTAAGTGCTGTACAAATATCCTCTACAACAGCCAAATGAGAATATAGGTTTCTGGCCCTCTGATGGGTTGTGGCAAACGCACGGACGTGGGCATTCTGTCTGAATAAATATAGATCGGAAGAGGCTTCCGAGGTCATCTGTGCCAACCCTCATCTTGATCCAGGATCTGAAACGAAGGGTGAAACTGCTGCATCCCTGAATGAAAGAGCAGGCAGCATCTGCAGAAACATCTCAGACTCTCCTCCCATTTTCACTAGCTTCCTTCAACAATGACCAAATCAATGTCCGACGGAATGGAGATTTCCCAATTTCCAGAACATTCTGAAAAGACCTTATCAGACGGGAGGAATTTCTCTTTATTGCGAACGGAGCCAATTTGAATTCACGTGAATTCGCTAGTTTAGCGAATTCACGTGAATTCCTATTGCGTTCGGAATGCATTCAGAATGACTTCCCATTACCCGAAAATGACCCCCCCCCATTGCCCGAAATTGCGTGAGATGCTTTAATTCGCAAAAAGGTAAAACCCCATGATTGCGTTCGGAATAAGTGTGATGTATCTGAAAATCTTCAGCACGATCGGGCAACTTTGTTGGGAGTATAACTTTTACGCCTGGCTTTTCAACCCATCTGATAATCTCCATAGTATCATACAGATTCATGTTTGCAATTGACACAGTGGAGTTTACCATACGACCGAATTTGGGGGTATAATGCAATGGCAATCCGAACGCAATCATGGGGTTTCAGGAAATTGCGTATGAATGTGTCTCACGCAATTTCGGGCAAAAGGGAAGTCATTCCGAACACAATCATGTTTTACGTTAATGCATATAAGAGTATCTCATGCAATTTCGGGCAATGGGGGGGTCATTTTCGGGAAATGGGAAGTCATTCCGAACGCATTCCAAACGCAATTAGATTTCACGCAATTTCGCCAAACTAGCGGAGTTACGTGAATTTGAAATTGGCTCGATTCAAAATTGGGAGAAATTCCTCCCGTGGGATAAACTCCAGTGATTTAGCATTGTAACCTTTCAAGCTTTCCACTTCGGGTTCAAGTTCTTCGGGGGTCCCTGTGTCTTCTTCTTCCTCTTCATTGTCCTCTCCCACGAAACGCAACTCAGGGATGAGTTCGTCTTCCGAAACATCTGGGGACTTGATATCGCTCATCCGGGCCCTTTCCTCGCTTTCCTCTCCAAGCTCCGTACGCTCCGCTACGAAAGAAAGCAAATCGTATTAGGAGAAAAAAATGCGTCTGACAACGCGCCGTATAATTTGCACTTTAAAAGCGACTGAATTTCTTCATTATTATTATTTTTTTTAAACTAAAAAGAAAACCCCTGGCTTTCTTGAAAATCTGGGTTTTTCCAAAAACCGACATTTTTGGCACCGCGTAAAAATCCGTGTAAAAAGCGGTAATTTTACCGTGTAAAAAGCGGTAATTTTAACCAACAAATGAAGAACAGTTGACGAAATTAAGGGAGGCGATGAAGATGGATAGCCTTACTGCATTATTACAGGAAAAAAATCACCTGACAATATAATAATAATAATAATAATAATAATAATAATGACGATGATGATCCTAGTTTGATAATCTCACAAGCAGGGTTTGCTTTCCCCCTTTGGCCCTTGGGCACGTCACACTCTCTCAGCCTCAGAGAGCATGCCAAGAAAACCCCCAGCTTGGGGAAAGGACTGAAGGGAAGCCCCCCAAAAGCAACAACAGCCTTTCTGCCTTTAGAAAGAGAGGAGCTTCCTAATGAAGAGTCTGCAAATGCATGAAAGTGCTGCCTTGGAGCAGAGGGAGTCCCTGGTCTACTCACCTTTTACAGCTGCTTCCAATTGACTGTTTGGGACCAGTGCCTGGCAACGCAAGGAAGGAACCATCTGATGAAAGGAGGAGAGAGAAGAAAGCAGGAGAGGAGAAGAGAAAGAAAAGCAGGGAGGAAGGAAGGAAGGAAGGAAGGAAGGAAGGTGGTACAGTCCAATAGAAGGAGCCAGAGAGTCAAGGAGCAGCAGCAGCAGCAGCAGGATAATGATACTCATGATGATGATGATGACAATTAATAATAATAATAATAATAATAACTATAATGATAACTATAATGACTATTAGTAGTAGTAGTAGTAATAATAATAATAATAACTATAATGATGGTGATGATGATCATGATGACAATTAATAATAATAATAATAATAATTAATAATTATTATTATATAATAATAATGATTAATAATAATAATAACTATAATGATGATGACAATTAATAATAATAATAATAATTATAATGATAATAATAACTATAATGATGATGACTATTAGTAGTAGTAATAATAATAATAATAACTATAATGATGGTGATGATGATCATGATGACAATTAATAATAATAATAATAACTATAATGATGATGACAATTAATAATAATAATAACTATAATGATAATAATAATAATAACTGTAATGATGATGACTATTAGTAATAATAGTAATAATAACTATAATGATGATGACAAGTAATAATAATAATAATAATTATAATGATAATAATAACTATAATGATGATGACTATTAGTAGTAGTAATAATAATAATAATAACTATAATGATGGTGATGATGATCATGATGACAATTAATAATAATAATAATAATAATAATAACAACTATAATGATGATGACAATTAATAATAATAATAACTATAATGATAATAATAATAATTGTAATGATGATGACTATTAGTAATAATAATAATAATAATAACTATAATGATGGTGATGATGATCATGATGACAATTAATAATAATAATAATAATAATAATAACTATAATGATGATGATGACAATTAATAATAACTATAATGATAATGATGGTGACAATTAATAATAATAATAACTATAATGATAATAATAATAACTATAATGATAATGATGACGACTATTAGTAATAATAATAATAACTATAATGATAATGATGATGACAATTAATAATAATAATAACTATAATGATGATAATGATGACAATTAATAATAATAATAACTATAATGATAATAATAATAATAATAATAACTGTAATGATGATGACTATTAGTAATAAAAATAATAATAATAATAATAACTATAATGATGGTGATGATGATCATGATGACAATTAATAATAATAATAATAATAATAACTATAGATGATGATGACAATTAATAATAACTATAATGATAATGATGGTGACAATTAATAATAATAATAACTATAATGATAATAATAATAACTATAATGATAATGATGATGACTATTAGTAATAATAATAATAACTATAATGATAATGATGATGACAATTAATAATAATAATAATAACTATAATGATGATAATGATGACAATTAATAATAATAATAACTATTAATGATGATGATGATGACAACTAATAATAATAACTATAATGATAATGATGATGACAATTAACAATAATAATAACTATAATGATGATGATGATGATGACAATTAACAATAATAATAACTATAATGATGATGATGATGACAATTAATAATAATAACTATAATGATGATGATGACAATTAATAATAATAATAATAATAACTATAATGATGATGATGATGATGACAATTAATAATAATAACTATAATGATGATGATGACAATTAATAATAATAATAACTATAATGATGATGATGATGACAATTAATAATGATAATGATAATGACAATATTATAATAATACAAACTATAATGATGATGATAATAATAAGGATGACAATTAATAATAATAATAACTATAATGATAATGATGAGGAGAACTCATAATAATTATATCGATATTATAATAAAAACTATAATGAGGATGATAATAATGATGATGACAATAATAATAATAACTATAATGATAATGATGAGGACAACTAATAAGAATAATATTGATAATATTATAATAATACAGACTATAATGATGATGATAATGATGATGATGACAATTAATAATGATAATAATAACTATAATGATAATGATGATTATAACAACAATAATGATGATAACGATAATAATAACTATAATAATAAAAACGATACAAACTATAATGATGATGATAATGATGATAATGACAATTAATAACAATAATAATAACTATAATGATAATGATGAGTACAATAATGATGACAACTCATAATAATGATAATATTATAATAATACAAACTATACTGATGATAATAATAATAATAATAATGACAATTAATAATGATAATAATAACTGTAATGATAATGATGATTATAATAACAATAATGATGACAACTAATAGTGATGATAATAATAACTATAATAATAAAAACGATAAATAATAATAACTGTAATAATAATAATAACTGTAATAATAATGATGATGATTATAATGATGATGATGATGATGACAACTAATAATGATAATTATAATAATAGCTATAATAATAAAAACGATAATGATGATGATGATGATGATAATGGCAATTAATAACAACAACAGTAACTATAATGATAATGATGATAACCAGCGTTTGATAATGTCATGTCAATTTCTATGTATGTTTCTTCTTTTCTTTTTTAAATCAATCAATAAAATAAAATAAAATAGTTCATGTGTGACCATTTGCCCGCTCACAAATATCCCTCTGGTTGTTGCCAAATTTTAGGGCGGTTTTCATATTAAATGTAGTTCATTTTGTGGATCCAGCTCGGCTCAGCTCATCTAAGAACAAGATAGAAAGCAAGATTTTATTTTGGATTTCAGTGCGGGAAGGACGGAGAGATTCACGCAGCGAGCGTCTCCGACACCCAATTCTGGATATATCTGCGACTGAAAGTACACTATCTGTCATGCGTTGCCGATCATAAAAATGGAGGGTTTTTTTATCATAAAACATTTTAAAGCGTATCAAGAAACAATCTTTTTTGGGGAGGGCGGGGTGGCGGTGGTAAAGATTAACGGTGCATTCCCAAACATGTTTATTCTGAAGAATGGTATATTTGGGATGGTCTGAAGAATGGTATATTTGGGATGGTCTGACTTTGGAAAAAAAAAAGGACTTTTAAAGTGCGGTCAGAAAGAAAAGAAGCAGAAGAAAAATAAGAGGAAACAGGGCAGAAGGGAATGCATAGGATATAAACGTGGAGCGGGCATACATTTTGGTATTAGCACACACTGATATGTCCAAAAATATATATAGTCTGACTTAAAATAGAGGTAGAATTCAAAGATATAGCCCTCTTAATCTGTAGAATCAGTACGGAGAGAGATCTTGTAGCACCTTTGAGACTCACTGAAAGAAAGAAGTTGGCAGCAGGAGCTTTCCTAGACTTCAGTCTACTTCCAAATGCATCTCAAGAAGTAGACTTAAGTCTAGGGAGTTTATCAGATGGGAGGAATTTCTCTCAATTGCGAATGGAGCCAATTCGTAATTATGTGAATTCGCTAGTTTAGCGAATTTATGTGAAATCTAATTGCATTTGGAATGTGTTCAGAATGACTTCCCCTTTCCCGAAAATGACCCCCCCCCATTGCCCGAAATTGCGTGAGATACTCTAATACGCAATTACGTGATTGCGTTCAGATTGCCATTGCATTATACCCCCAAATTCTGTCATATGATAAACTCATAGCAAAACTCATGCTGCCAACTTCTTTCTTTCAGTTAGCCTCAAAGGTACTACAAGATCTCTCTTAAAATATAGGCTATGTGACTATAATATACAAAATTTACTTGGTTCCTTCGTGGGATGCCTCATTATTTAAAAAAACAAACAAACCCTGGAATGATTGAAAAGCTGCTGCAAGATATGGCTATCGCGTTGTTTGTGAATGTGAAATATTCTACCGTCCATTCCTATAAGTGCATGGCACCTAGCATGCGTAATTACAGTGATCCATATGACAACTCTAAAATTGGTCTAACTACCATGTACCAATCTTAGGGCAAAGGCATGATCTCAACTCGAAGCTTCTAGGTTTATAATTCAGTCTCTTAAGACTGCAAATTTAGACTGAATGTACCTAAAATTAAGTCCTCTTGAACTCAACAGGACTTGGAAGTAGACATGCATGGGATTTGTATCATTAACTACTGCACTTGCAATACATACACATAACATTGTGTTTCGGTGACACAGGAGTTTATCAGACGACGGAAACTGGAAGTATAATCTAATGGCAATCCTAACGCAACCATGGGGTTTCACGTTATTGCGTATTAAAGTATCTCATGTAATTTCGGGCAAAAGGGAAGCCATTCCGAACGCAATCATGGGTTTTACGTTATTTCGTATTAAAGCATCTCACGCAATTTCGGGCAATGGGGGGTCATTCTGAATGCATTCCGAACGCAATTGGTATTCAAGTAAATTCGCTAAGCTAGCGAATTCACGTGAATTTGAATTGGCTCCATTCGAAATAAAGAGAAATTCCTCCCGTCTGATTAACTGCATACAATATATTGTGCCACTTCCGAGAGCGCTGTCCTATCTGCCAGTCTATCTCCAAGCACAATTCAGAGATCTGGTTCTAGCCCATCATAGCCTAGACAGTTTAGGACCAAGAATATAATCCTCTTCTGTATATAAATGTAAGCACTGTTGCTATAGTTCAACAGAGAACGCTTTAAAACAGTTCATAGAATCATAGAATCATAGAGTTGGAAGAGACCACAAGGGCCATCTAGTCCAACCCCCTGCCATGCAGGAACTCCAAATCAAAGCATCCCTGACAGATGACCATCCAGCCTTTGTTTAAAGGCCTCCAAGGAAGGAGACTCCACTACGCTCCGAGGGAGTGTGTTCCACTGTCGAACAGCCCTTACTGTCAGGAAGTTCCTCCTAATGTTGAGGTGGAATCTCTTTTCCTGCAATTTATATCCATTATTCCGCGTCCTAGTCTCTGCAGCAGAAAACAAGCTTGCTCCCTCCTCAATATGACATCCCTTCAAATATTTAAACAGGGCTATCATATCACCTCTTAACCTTCTCTTCTCCAGGCTAAACATCCCCAGCTCCCTAAGTCTTTCCTTTATGGTTTCCAGTCCCTTCACCATCTTAGTTGCCCTCCTTTGGACCTGCTCCAGTTTCTCCACATCCTTTTTGAATTGTGGTGCCCAGAACTGGACACAGTATTCCAGTTGTCATTAAACAACCTTATTGGGCATTCTTTTTCTAAGGAACTGTAAAACATCCCAGCTGATGTAATGGATTATATCACACGCTTACAGCAACATGTGAGATCTGGTGCAGGACTTCACTTAAAGAGAAGTTTAAAAGTTTAAAATAAATTCTTGGGATGTTTAAATTTGCTAAATAGGCCTGCAGCCAATTTAGCACTCAGTGGGGGGAAACGGCATAATTTAAACAAACTGGATCCTTAAAAGATAAAAGCAGGCAAAAACAAACAGTGCCATCCTCCTGCGCCTATTGCCATGGCTCTTGTATATGCAGTTGGCCATCCATATCCGTGGATTCTTTGTCCACCGCTTCAGGCATCCAGGGCTTGAAAATATTCAAAGTATACATTCCAAATAACAAACCTTGATTTTGCCATTTTATATAGAACCATAGAATCGTAGAGTTGGAAGAGACCACAAGGGCCATCCAGTCCGACCCCCTGCCATGCAGGAACTCTCTTACTATGCCATTGTATTGAATGGGATTTGAGCATCCATGGATTTTGGTACCCATAGAGGACCCTGGGACCAAACCCAAGCACATAACAAGGGCCCACTGTATAAACGTTCTGGTATATATATACAATATACTCCTGGTGGACTACAGGCCACAGAATCAAACAGCCTAATCTAATGGTTTGTTGTGGTCAGTCTTAAACAGTCGGAAATCAGAAACCCTTTCCTGACCATTGAGAATTAACCCACAAAATGTATCTCGGAATACCTTTTGCCCGTTATGGAGGTTACAAAGACATGCCGTGAACAATCGACTAAAATAATCTGACCCCGGAGACATCTCCTTGTGGCCTGCCTCCTATCTGTGTTTACTCAAACTAAATTTCACCACTGGGCTATCTGGGATTTAACTGGCAATGAAGGACTTTCAGAAGCTCGGCCTTGGACAATTTGCAAGTGGGTAAATATTTGCTCCAGCTTAGTCCTCCTACTTAGGACTAAGGATCGGTTTGGTAGACGTGATTTCTGACTTGCTGGCTTCCTTTTTTTAAGGTCTCAAAAGAGGACGAAGTGACTGTAAGGACCCAGTTCTGTAATTCCCTTGGCTTTGAGTTGAATTGACATACTTAGCTGTTCCATCAACAGAACACCCTTCGTCTCCGGGCTCTTCATCTCTGTCCAAATCGATGAGAAGAATTTGCAACCGATCTAGCGACGAGAAAAGAGGCCGCGGACCTCGCACTTCTCCAAAGTGTGCTAAAGAGGAAATGGCCACGGCACGGCTTTCTACGATGATGAGAAAAATCTGAAGCGCCTTTAAATCTATTGCTGGAATTTAAGTGTAGTAGATCTCTCGAGAGCTCTTTTTTTAAAAAAGAGAGAGTGAAGTAGCTATTAAAAAGATTGCTGGAGGCAGGGGAGGGGGATAATTAAACCAGATGAACCTCTATCAAGATTGTTTTCTGCCTGCTGGGATGCGAAGTGATTATATGAGGGAAAGGAACAAAGCGGCAACGGCGCATCTGCTTTGCCTGCAGAAGGTCTCAGCTTTTAAACCAGAACGTCTTCAAGTAGGACTGGAGGAGAAACTCCAGCCTGAAACCCTGGAGAGCTGCTGCCAGGCTACAGACATTGGAGTTTATCCTACGACAGAATTTGGGGGTATAATGCAATGGCAATCCGAACGCAATCATGGGGTTGCCCGTTATTGTGAATGGGTGTATCTCACGCAATTTCGGGCAATGGGAAGTCATTCCGAACGCAATCCTGGGGTTTCACGTAATTGCGTATTAAAGTATCTCACGCAATTTTGGACAATGGGGGGTCATTTTCGGGCAATGGGGAGTCATTCTGAACGCATTCCGAATGCAACTAGATTTCACGTAAATTCGCTAAACAAGCGAATTTACGTGAATTCGAATTGGCTCCATTCGAAATTGGATGTGATAAACTCCATAGATAATTCTGAACTAGATCTGTTTCTGAACCAACTTCACCTGTCCCCGTCCCATTGTTTTGCTGTTGCTTCTATCATTTTATTATTTTGTTACTGAATATTATTTTATTATTATTGTTATTGTTATTTGGGAACTTTAAATGTTATGTGGGAGGGAGGGATAATGGATTTTATTTGGTACTGTACTTTTACCTATACTGTAAGCCGCCTTGATCCAACCAGAGAGATGGGGTATTCATCATCATCATCATCATCATCACCACCACCACATTTTACATAGAAGAAACTGCTATTCTGGATATACTGTGTAGCCACAATGTCTTCCAACAAAGGTTTATCTAAGGAAAGGTTTATCTAATTGCGGAAGGTGTAATGTTTCTTTTTTGCAGACCAGGTCTACAAAAGCTTATATTGTACTACTATTTCTTCTACAATAGCCTCAAAAATGTTACAAGATCCTGTTGTATACTGATATTCCAGACTAAAACTCCGCTATGGCTCTGGATTCGACCCCCGAAGGCAATTATGTTACATGTATCTCTTTACTACCAAACTGTGGTTAGTATTAAGATTCGATAAGATTATATATAAGAGAATGTGGTTAGTATTAAGATTAGATAAGATTAGATTTGACTTTACAACAACGTGGGAGCCCGAGAACAGCCACAAGACCTTTCTTATATGGTACCACGGGTGTATTTTAGTGGCTTAGAGCAGTGATTCCCAAAATTTGGTTTTGGACTCCTAGAAACTGCAAAAAGCTTGGTCAGCAACCAGGAATTCTGGAAGATGAAGTCCAAAATATCTGGAGTATGTTTGGTAACCACTTGTTTAGAGTCTGAAGGATAAATGAAGGAATTGCTGATCCAGATCGTGTCTTTTCGTAAACTCAGGAGGTATTCTCAGGCATAAACCACAGATTCGGGATTCCCATCTGTAGTCCTGGGGATTATTGTACTAGTTAGGTAATAAAAATCATGATGCTTTGATAGAGGAAGCAACAGCCGGTATTAAGTATGCACAATCTACAAATCGTATTTTTTTCCCCATAACTCACAATTCACTTGCAACCCGAACAACTTGACCGTGCATCTGGAATGCACCGAACGTGCATAACGTTTGCAAATGTTAAAATATAATGCCTCTTACCGCCTAAACTCTTACCCAAGATTTGTAGAGGCGTGCTGGCAGCGATTATACGTGGGCTTGCCGTTTTTGGCAGGGATCCAGTGTGTATAAATTCTACAATTACTGACTTTTGTACACAATTCTCTGTATAGATAATGTGTTGGGAGGGGTGAGGGAAGGATTGCTATAAGTGTGCATAATTTCCAAATCGTGTTTTTCTTCATCACTTACAATTCAGTACGCAGCTGTGTTTTATCTCCTAGAAGCACAAGCTACTGAAGTCATTAATAGCATACCTAATCTATCTCTTTTGTAATATAAGTGTTCCAAATATATACGTGTGTGTGTATACACACACACACACACGCATGCGTACGTGAACGCATACACACATAATCAAGCTTTTCTTTTCTTTTCTAAGGCCTTCCTCTATTTATTCCCCTATTTAAATCAATCGAGTCTCTCAGATTCTCTTTTGCTCTGAGTATTATCGCTCCTTGAACTGTGCCAGTTTCTAACTTTCGGAGACATTCGAGACAATATGATCCTTGCTCCAGAAAGCATGGCAAAAGAAGAGATCCCTTGCTAATAACACCCACTCTTGGGGCAAACCCCCCCCCCCCCCATCGCGTTGCTTTTTATTACATTTTCACTCGTTTCTGCCAGGGACAGGAATTTTTAGCTTATTTGAGTTGCTGTCACCTTGGAAACATGGAAAAGAAGGGGGAAATTATATCTCAAACCACAATACTGTATATACCGCACACTCAGAAAACCATCCACATTTTAGATTTTTTATTTTTTATTTTTGGATACCTTTATTTTGAAATACCTTTTAGGTATTTCCTTCCAATGTATCCAATAGCTTTTTTAAAAAATGGCTTGCAGTCATTTACCATCTTCACAACAGCCCTGTTATGCTGGCCAGTGTTCTTTTCTTATAGATAAGAGAATGATACTATCGACATTTCCAGTCCAGGCACATTCCTTGGATCTTTGGTTGGTTGTGGAGAGACAGCTGGAGGCTTGCGATGTCCTTGTAATTTTTTAATTAACAAAATATAAATGCAACATAACCAGAGGAAAGGACCCCCAAATCCCCAAATTGTCACCGCAAACAAGGGGAAACCAATCAAACAAAAAGGAAATGTTGGTTGTAACGGAGTTTTCCCAGTTTGTTACTGATATTTGGTAGCCAACTTTGGAAACCCATTCCAGTGCAATCATTCTTCTTTCTGTGGCCATTATCAGTGTTGCAAGTACAGTAGAGTCCCAATTATCCGACATTTGGTAATCCGACATTCTGGATTATCCGACGTCGGCTGAAATAGGATATGCCCCAAAAAGGCTGCGATGGGCAAGGAGCCTGAACAGGCCCAAGAACAAGCTGTTGAACAGTGAGTTGAAGGCTTTTCAAAATGATTTCAAGGCTTTTCAAAATGATTGCAAGACTTTTCATACTACTCTTTCATACGAGGCTAAATTGGAAGTATAATTTAAGGTCAATTCGAATGCAATCATGGGTTTTATGTTATTGCAAATTAACTCTTCGCATGCAAATTCGGGCAAGAGGGAAGCCAATTCGAATGCAATCATGGGTTTTACTTTATTGCGAATTAAAGCTTCGCATGCAAATTCGGGCAGGAGGGGGTTATTTTCGGGTAATGGGAAGTAATTCCGAACGGAGCAGGGGTTCTTCCAAATGGAGCAGGGGTTCATGTAAATTCGCTAAACAAGCGAATTTACATGAATCCGCATTGGCTCCATTCGGAGTTGGGAGAAATTCCTCCCGTTTGAAAGAGTCCATAGTGATTTCAAGGCTTTTCATAGTGATTTCAAGGGTTTTATTGGACCCTCCGGATTATCCAACATTTTCAGTTATCCGAAAATTTGACCTCTGACGGTAGCCCCCTCAGCCATCCACCCCCACGTTTCGGCAGCCATGCCTCATCATCATCACCATCTACATCCTCATTGGACCTCCGAGGTGAGTATGTCCTGTAGTTTCGCCCATCGCCCCACTTTTCCCACCTTTTGCTTCTTGGATCATTGTGTGTGTGGGTGTGTGAATGTGTGTTTCTTGCTGAATGTTTGTTTCCCTTTTAATAAATATTGGAATTTAATTGAAGAAGCCTATCTTCACATTCTTGCTTAAGGGATTCTTGGTCTTACCGGTATATATGACGGTACCCGATCTTGAAGGCTGTTGTTTGGGCCCTGCTCTTGCAAATTTGAGCTAATTAAAATTCTCCTAATTTCGTCATTCGTAACAATTGGAATAGATTGTTTCACGCATGTGCCATTTTGGCGCTATGGTGTTCGTCTGCAAATAATGTTTCCATCCCTGGTTGCTTCCCCAATAGTGCAAATGAAGCACAATCAACTTTTGCACTCTCGCATTCTTGCAGTCTCGCTTCATTCTCACTATTGGAAAGGCATTCAAGGGGAACTCCCCATGAATGATTTGTTGCTTGAGTATACTGTGTTCTTTTCAGGAGAAGTCCTGGATGCTCATGACAATGTGTGAAAAGTACAATCGTGGGATTATGCCTTATACTCCCGTTCCCCCACCCCATCTGAAAATCTCATGCATCTCATTCCCATGCCAGTGTGATAGTTAATCTGGAACTCATCCAGACTGGCCAGCTATATCAGGCGATCGTGGTTTTAACTCCAGTCAGTACCAACTTGCCACTTTTGTTTCCAAGATCCAATAGCAATAGCAATAGCATTTATATTTCTATACCACTTATCAGAGAACTTATCCCTCTCTAAGCAGTTTACAATCTGTAGCCAATGTTCCCCCAAAAGCTAGGTACTCCTTTTACTTTCTTCTTACTTGTTTTGGTATGTTAATTGTTATGTGTTTAGCTTTGCTAGTTTTATTGTTACTAAAATTGCTATGCATTTTTATAATTGTTATGTATTTTGTTAGTTACTGTTATTGTTCATTGCTATCTGATATTATTATTGTTATTGCTATTGCTTAATGCATTGCCATTTGGTTTTTAATTCATGTATACAGTGGTCCCCCGGTTTACGAATCCCCCGGGGAACGAAATTCCCGGGATCCGAAACCGGCGGGACCAAAAATTATCCCCCGGGATACGAATAAAAAAAACCGCGCTGCCCCTTTAAATCGGCCGCGCGGTCCGTCGGAAATAGCGGTCCCCCGGGAAACGAATGCTTCCGGGTTACGAAAGGTAATCCGGAACAGATTACCTTCGTAACCCGAGGAACCACTGTATTGTTATTCTGTGTATAATCCCCACTGTTGTAAGCCACCTGGATTCCCAGTGATTGGGCGGCATATAAATAAATATTATCATTATTATTATTACTGACATATGAAAGGATGGAAGGCTGAGTCAACCTTGGAGACCTGGGATCGAACTCACTGATCCAGATCATGTATTTGGGACTTTTCAGGCTCCCCCTGTTACCCAAGTCTTTCAGGCTCCCCCTGTTACCCAAGTCTTTTTAAAATGATACATTTCTAGTATGCCAACCCTCCTCCTTTTCATTCCCTTTATAACTCTCCGGTGTGATTTAAGTTAGATCCGCAGTGCTGTGTGCGTACACACCCACACACATCTGCACAAGGGGAGGAGAGAAGGAAAAAAGGATGGGGGAAAGAGACCATCCCTATTCCTTCCCACTGTTTTGCAAAAATGCTCTGCGTGTGGGAGGAGGAGAGAGGTGATGGAAAGAGGGAAAAGGGTTACGGGAAAGAGATTGTTAGGATTGCCTGTTCAATTTAAGTCTCCAGAAGACCTTTCTTTATATATGTGATCTCATTCAGCCCAATAATTAATAAGGAAGAATAGATTGTGAGTATGATGATGATGATGTGCAGATGTGGACATGGGAAGTGGCGTCCCAAAGTGATATTAAATGTAGCTGATTGAATTAGTATTAGTTGCCGGTATGGACATATCCCTGCTCTTTTTTTAAATCTGAACTCTAAAGGATTAATCCGGACTGTCCTTGCCAAACTAGGGCAGTTGAAGCATATGACCTTTCAAGGCAGTGGTCTCAACCTAATGTTTCTCTTCCTTCCCTTCAGGGCTGGAGAAGAGAGTCCAAGGTCCTGAGACTCAAGATGTGGGGAGCCTATTAGAGATAGAGGCTGATCCATCTTCTCTCTGAGGCTAGATTGCCATCTGTCGGGATGCTTTGTTTGGGAGTTCCTGCATGGCAGGAGGTTGGACCGGATGGCCCTTGGGGTCTCTTCCAACTCTAGGATTCTATGGAGTTTATCACATGGGAGGAATTTCTCCCAATTTCAAATTGAGCCAATTCGAATTCACGTAAATTCGTTAGTTTAGCGAATTTATGTGAAATCTAATTGCACTTGGAATGTGTTTAGAACGACTTCCCATTTCCCGAAAATGACTTCCCATTGCCCGAAATTGCGTGAGATACTCTAATACGCAATTATGTGAAATTCATGATTGTGTTCGGAATGACTTCCCTTTTGCCTGAAATTGCGTGAGATACTTTAACCCGCAATAATGTGAAACCCCATGATTGCGGTCGGATTGCCATTGGGGTATACTTCCAATTTCCGTCGTCTGATAAACTCCTTAAATATCTCTGCTGAGAGAGTGTCATGAACGTCGTCGGCTCTGACTGCAAAAATAGGAACAAATGTGTGCCATTATACATTCAGAGTAATTGGGAGATGCTACCAGAAAAAAAAAAAACAATCTTTCCTTCGGTACCCAGGCAGAGTTCATGAGAGATAAAGAAACTAATTATCAGTACAGTGCATTTGTGTGGGTGGGTGGATGGATGGATGGATGGGGGCGGCTTTATTTATTTATTGCCTTTGGAAACGGCACAAGACAATTAGCTGAGCTCAGCTGACAGATGGCAATGAAGTCACCTGTCATTCTTTGAAAGTGATCTTTTTTGGGGGGGGGGGGACCCTGAACAAATACAGGTGCGTATTTAAACATTAAAGATGAAGGAACGCAGTTAAACCTGCCTCGGAAATCTTCGATCCTGTTAAGAGCATTTTCCTACAAAGACGGAACCGGTGGGTATAGTTTCTCTAGTGAGATGCAGCCTTTATGAATGGATGACCTAGAAACGGGTCCAAATTATGGGCGGCATCCGCACTGCAGAAATAATCCGGTTTGGCACCGCTTGAACTTCCCGGGCTCAATGCTATGTAGTTAAAGTGGCGTCAACCCTGATTATTTCTACAGTGCAGATGCGGCAATAGATTATATGAATGGGCTTTTCTAAAAACAGTATACTTAAGGCCTGCTGTGTCTCTCGGTACAAAGCAGTCACAGGAAAGCCAAAGCAGATCAGGACAAATGAAGATTAACACTCTCCCCTCCCTTATAATATTTTTTTCTGCTGAAATTTCCACCCAAAAGCTGCTATACAACCCATTTGGACTTTGGACCTGAAAGTCGGATCTCAGCAGAAACCTGGCAGTGGTGAACGGACTGCGGTTCCCAAATTTGCCGGATGGTAGCTGAGGGACGTGAAGTCCAAAAAAAGTAGTTTTGCCAAGGTCCGAATATTCTTTAGTTTTAAAAATGTGCTTGACGTCAATCTACAGGCTGAGCATAAGCAGCACACCCTCCTCAATGCTACGATTATCATGTATTTTTGGAATCTGTAGAAGAAGATAAAAGTGGACGTTGACTTACATCACATTTACATCTGCTAATTTATATGGACAGTTGGCCCTTGGTATCTGCTAGGGTTTGGTTCGAGGACCTGCCATAGATAGCAAAATCTGTGGATGCTCAAGTCCCATTAGATACAGTGGCATAGTTAAACAATGTCCCTTATATAAAATAGCAAAATCAAGGTGTGCTTTTTGGAATTTACGGTATATTAAAAAAAAAAATTCAAGTCAATGGTTGAATTCATGGATGCAGAATCCATGGATATGGAGGCCTGACTGTTTATATGTGAAGGTATTTTTATTCAAGCAAGCTTTTCCCATCCTCTGAGAATGAAGGGTGTTTGGCTGGGTGCTGGCTGTTTCTTTGATTGCTGTATTTTCAATTGCATTTTTAAATTGCTTTTAACTAAATTAACTATGTTTTAACTAAGATGTTGATCCCTGTGCGCATTTTGCAATTGTTAGTTCCCCTGAGCATGTTTTTGAAGGAACAAAGAGGAGTTGTAAATTTTAGAAGCCAATGCCAGTCTGGAAACAATGGAGTTTATCACATGGGAGGAATTTCTCTGAATTGCGAATGGAGCCAATTTGCAATTACGTGAATTCGCTAGCATAGCAAATTTACGTGAAATATGATTGCGTTCGGAATGCGTCCAGAATGACTTCCCATTTCCCGAAAATGACCCCCCCATTTGCATGAGATACCCTAATACACAATTATGTGAAACCCCATGATTGCATTCGGAATGACTTCCCATTGCCCGAAATTGCTAATACGCAATTACGTGAAACCCCATGATTGCGTTCGGATTGCCATTGCATTATACCCCCAAATTCCGTCGTATGATAAACTCCCTTGACTATAAATGGAGCACAGAACTCCCTTGTTGCGATGGCTGCACTGGCCACTGGTCTGTTTCTGGACATATGAGGAATGACTGATAGATCTGGATATGTTTAACTTGGACAAGAGAAGACCGAGAGGTGAGAAGATAAGTTGTCTTCAACTATTTGAAGGGATGTCACATAGCAGATGGAGCAAGCTTGTTAGGTTTTTTCCCCCCGTCTGTAGAGACTAGAGCACAAACCAATGGATTCAAATTACTAGAATCACAAGAAAAGAGATTCCACCTCAACATTAGGAAGAACTTGACTTTAAGAGCTGTTTAAGGGTGAAATGGAGTGCCTCAGAAAATGGTGGACTCTCCTTCTTTGTTGCTGTTCTTAAATGCTCTTGAGTTGACTTCAACTCATGGTGACCCTAAGGACACGACATCTCCAAGGAGTTTATCAGACGACGGAAACTGGAAGTATAATCCAATGGCAATCCAAACGCAATCATGAGGTTTCACGTTATTGCGTATTAAAGTATCTCACACAATTTTGGGCAAAAGGGAAGTCATTCCGAATGCAATCATGGGTTTTACGTTATTGCATATTAAAGCATCTCACGCAATACAATACAGTTGGCCCTCCGTATCCATGGATTCCTTATCCAAGGATTTAACCATCCACGACTTGTAAATATTCCAAAAATATGTAAATATGTTTTGAACGTCAACCTCTGGAAGCCCACCAGGTTGGCCAACAATCAGGTTTTCTAGGAGCTGACTGAGAGGGAAGGAGGAAGCTAAGAAAGTACATCCATAGACCTTGCAGTGGTTCCCAAACTTTGGTTCTCCAGGTGTTTTTTGGGAATTGCTACTCTAGAGAGTCTTTGCAAGATGCAGTAACAGCTCAACTAAAGTTTGCAAGCTGTAGCAAGTTGGTGTGGAACCATCTTGGGAGAAAGGTGGCCTATAAATAAACAGACAAAGTAGGTGAGCTGGAGGTTTGCACAAAGCCCTTTCAACTTGCCCACCAAAACTGGGGAATGTGTACCTTTGCCTTCTGCCTGAAGATGATGTACAAAAACTGGGGACACAAGGCCAGGCCTTGAGATCTGGCAACCCTGTGAATGGAGTTTATCACATGGGAGGAATTTCTCCCAATTTCGAATGGAGCCAATTCGAATTCATGTAAATTTGCTAGTTTAGTGAATTTACGTGAAATCTAATTGCATTTGGAATGTGTTCAGAATGACTTCCCATTGCCCGAAAATGACCCCCCATTACCCGAAATTGTGTGAGATACTCTTATACGCATTAACCCAAAACCTATGATTGCATTTGGAATTACTTCCCTTTTGCCTGAAATTGCGTGAGATACACTCATACGCAATAACGTGAAACCCCATGATTGCGTTCGGATTGCCATTGGATTATACCCCCAAATTCTGTCGTATGATAAACTCCACAGAGAGTCATTGACCAACATACCTGGAAGACACCAAAAACGGGGAAGGCTGTGTTAAAATCTGAGCCTTCAAGTTGCTTGCTAACTTATGGTGACCCCGTTAATTTCATAGGGTTTTCTTAGGCGAGGTGGTTTGCCATTGCCTTCCTCCTGCAAGATATTCATTTCTTCCTGTCTGTTGTGAAAGTACAGTAACTCAACAAGAGCATGTTAGTGGTTTTATTTTGATATATTTGGTGACTCTCTAGAACTGGTTCAGTAGGCAGAACGTGCAATTGCCTTTCTTTAAAATGTATTTTTCCAAGAAAATTAAAGCGAAGGAGACAGGAAGAAAAAGACACAGAGGAGAGAACTGTTTTATCTGCCCGCCCTTCCCTTGATGCTTATTTTTAGCTTTTTTTTAAAGCACTAGCATTTTAAATAGATGCTAAGGGGGTGGGTTGGGGTGGGAAGGAGCAAGATGACAAACCCTGCAGAAGCCTTGGGTTGGATAATCTCTGGAAATGCTTCTCTCAGAGATGTAAATCTGTTCTTTAATCCGAGGAAATATATGTTAACCCACCCAGGGCAATCGTGAGAATTTTCAGCAGAAATCCCAAGCTCCCCGTAACATGGCTACTAAAGCTGACAGAATGGGTCGGATGATTCCCGCTACCCCCAACGCTCATTGGTTGGTATTAATCCCAAACAACAACAACATGGAGATGGACGAAACAATCGTTTGAAGCAAAGAACATATTATTCTTTTTACTATGATGCAGTTGTATAGTGCGTCACTAATTCATGGTGGGCAGCATTTTAGGAAAATAATACATTGGGGCCTTGGTATCCACTGGGGTTTGATTCCAGGACCCTTCGTGAATAGCAAAATCCATGGATACTCAAGTCCCGTTAAACACAATGGCACAGTGGAGTTTATCATACAACTGAATTTGGGGGTATAATGCAATGGCAATCCAAAGGCAATCATGGGGTTTCACGTTATTGTGAATTAAAGTATCTCACACAATTTTGGGCAAAAGGGAAGTCATCCCGAACGCAATCATGGGTTTTATGTTATTTTGTATTAAAGCATCTCACACAATTTTGGGCAATAGGGGGTCATTTTCAGGAAATGGGAAGTCATTCTGAAAGGATTCTGAACGCAATTGGAATTCACGTAAATTCGAATTGGCTCTGTTCGCAATTGAGAGAAATTCCTCCCGTGTGATAAACTCCAGTGAAATGGTGTCCCTTATATAAAATGGCAAAGATAAGGCTTGCTTTTGGAATTTATGTTATTTTTTAATATTTTCAAGCCATGGATGGTTGACCCATAGATAAAGAACCTGTGGATAATAATAAAGAATCCTAGAATCCTAGAGTTAGAAGAGACACCAAGGACCATCCAGTCCATCCCTTTGCCATGCAGGAATACACAATCCGAGCACTCCTGACAGATGACCATCCAACCTCTGTTTAAAAGCCTCCAAAGAAGGAGATTCCACCACCAAAATAGTGTGTTCCACCATTGAACAGCTCTTGCCATCAAGAAGATCTTCCTAATACCCCAGAGGAGAGGCTCGCAATTCAAAATGACCTCCATAGATTTGAAAGCTGGGCCAAAACTAACAAAACGAACTAGCACAAAGGCTAGTTTGCAATGCTTTTGTTCACAAACGACCATTGTCCAAACTGGACTTGCCACTTCATTCCCATACATAAAGGGAGTTTGAATTCAAGTTGACATTCTCACACACCTAGGGCATATATAGGTCTGTCCCTGGTTTACCACTCCACCAAATGCATCTGAGGAAGCGGATTTAGGCGATTATCACACGGAGAAAAGGATGTCTTTCCCCCATCCTTATTGCACAATTGCGTGAAGATTATCAGACAATGTTGTACTTATCTGGTCATTATCCCGTCACTGAAATGGAATTGTCCGCGATCTTGGGAAAGACTATCAGATGATATCATGCTTATCCTGTCATTATCCCGTCAGTGAAGCAGAATTGTCCTGTCGCTTTTCATTAATAGAAATTTCCATTATTCAAAAGTGACAGGACAATTCCACTTTATTGATGGGATAATGGCAGGATAAGTGCAACGTGTGTGATAGTCTTTTGTGCAATTGCGCTGTAAGGACAGGAGCAATCTGCTTCGTTCCTGTCCTTTGTCCCCCTATCTGATAATCTCCTTAGTCTAGGAAAACTCATGCTGCCAACTTCTTTTTTAAGTTAGTCTCAAAGGTGCTACAAGATCCCTCTACATACTGATCCTACAGACTAACATGGCTGTGTCTTTGAATTCTACCATTAAAAAGAAGACGGACAAATGTGAACAAGGCAGCATACGAAAGTCCCTTTCCCTTCAGCAGCCACCCTTTAAAGATTCAGATGTACCTGTGAAGATGGTGGCACAGAGAGAAAGGTGTCCCCAAGGATCATAGGAGAATATGGCCCTTCATATACCATATATACTCGACTATAAGTCAACCTCGTGCATAAGTCGAGGGCAGGTTTTGGGGCCAAAATAATGGATTTTGACATGACCTGTGGATACGTTGAGTGTAAAACTTAGGGGCATGTAACAAGGATGAAGCAAAGGAAAACATTGCCAAAGAACTTCCAAAATCCCAGCAGAAATAACTGTTTGTGTTCACACTAAAGGCTGGATGGATGAGAGAGTAGAGGGGGGTCAGTGCTTCCAGGAGAGATTATTCTCTTGCTTTTCACCAGGAGTATAAGAGTTACATACATTGACCCATGGATGAGTCAATCCAGGTTTTTTGGGTCAATTTTCTGACTAAAATTTCTAGATGTATACACGAGTATATACAGTAACTTGGACCTGAGCAGTACAGGGCATTGGAAATCACAACCAGCACTTTGAATGATGCCGAGAAACAGACTGGTGGCCAATGGGGCTCCCTTGGAGTGGGAAGAATCTCCTTCTTCGGAGGTTTTTAAACAGAGGTCGGACAGCCATCTGTCAGGGGTGCTTTGACTGTGAGTTCCTGCATGGCAAGGGGTTGGACTGGATGATCTTTGAGGCATCTTCCAACTCTATGCTTTGAAGCTGGGGATCCTGGCTTCATCTCATAAACCCACAGTGAGCCGCCAATGAATGAAGTGCATTTCTTTTTAACATTGAGAATTAATTTTATCTGTACTTCATCTTCAAGGCCACACAATTTTATTTTGGATTATCTAATCCCCCCAAAAATCTGAATTTAATTTCAGTTTATTTAGAGTTAATTTTTTTTATTTATTCAGAGTCAGTTTGGATTATTTTATCACACCATTTCATGATCACATAATTTCACTTTGAATTATTTAACACCCCCCCCCCCCCAAAAAAAAACAACTACCCTGAATTAGAGTTAGTTTCAGTATATCTGGTCACTTTCATCTGTACATCGTACAAGACCGCACAATTTCACTTTGGAGAACTGAACATAAATTTCAAAAGGGGGAACACACACACACATACACTAATTCTGGGCACAGCATCATTCCTTCTATTTTCGGTGCTCAAGCTGTCAATGTTGTTGTTTATGTAGCCAAAATGGTGCTGTCGACAGAGAAGAGGAAGATAATCTCCAGGTTTGGGGAATTTAAGATTTGCAGAAATATGTAAAAATATTTGGGGAAGGGCTGTTGAAAAGTAGGAGAACCTCTATAAAGAGACCAGTGAGTACTAAGTATGGCTACCTCTGCACTGCAGATATAATCCAACTTAATCCAGGAGTGGCAGAAGTACTTGCTTGCAGTTCTACTGTTTCATTCCTTCTATTAGAAGAAATAATCCAGTTTGATAGCGCTTCAACTCTGGTGCCACAACAAACAACAACATCCAGCATTCCATAGCACTGAGCCATGGCAGTTGAAGTGGCATCAAACAGTTGGTCCTCCTTATCCATGGATTTTTTATACACGGATTTGAGCGTACACAGCTTGAAAATATACCCCAAAAGTATAAATTCCAAATAGCAATCCTTGATTTTTTTTCATTTTATATATGGGACGCCATTTTGTTGTGCCATTATATTTAATGGGACTTGAGCATCCACGGATTTTGTTATCCACGGAGAGTCCTGGAACCAAACCCCAGCGGATAACAAGGGCCCACTGTATATTTAAAGGACAGGATATACTTTAAGCGGTGGGTTAGATGGTTTAACTGGTTCTTCAGATACCCATTAGTAGTGGTTTGAATGTTGGACTGGGACTCTGGAGACTAGAGTTCGAATGCCGTCTTGGCCATGAAACGCACTGGATGACCTTGGGCTAGTCATACTCTCTCAGCCCCAGAGGAAGGCAATGGTGAACCATCTCTGAAGAAACCTGCCAAGAAAACCCCATGATATTTGACAACACTTGGGAACGTCATAAGTCGGAGAGGACTTGAAAGCACATAACAACAGTTCCCAAGGTCCAACACTTCACCCCCTACAAAATCCTGGCTCTACACAACCCTTATGTTGAAGACCAAGGCAGCACAATGTATGTGGATCAATGGTCAATGTGCATGGCAGAGGCAATGCACCTTCACATGCTACTCTGAGTACAACCTGCGTGCAACAGCATCCTCACACGTCCAACTCCACTTATGCCACCATCACTTGGAAATAACCATTGCACATCATTAAAAAAACATTCTGGTACAGTCGGCACTCCTTATCTACAGAATCTTTTATCCACAAAGTCAAGCATCCATGGCTTCAAAATGTTTTTTTTAAAGTATACATTCCAAATAGCAAATCTTGATTTTCCATTTTATATAAGGGACACTATCTTGCTCTGCCATTATATTTAATGGAATTTGAGCATCCATGGATTTTACTATCCATGGGGGTTCCTGGAACCAAACTCCAGTGGATAACAAGGACCTACTTTGCATGAAGATCTCACTAACAGGATACCAGCCAGAATTAGGGAGAGAAGAGAGCCTCACACCTGCTCCAAATGTTTGTCCATTAAGTTCAGAATAGTCTGTTTTGGCTGGCAATGGCTCCCCTGGGCTTCTGGTAGATGGAGAAATCTTTTCCATCACCTAGAAACTAAACCAGAATGCGGCTATTGGGACGCTTCTTGCAGCCAAAGGGGATGTCATGGGCTAAAAGCTTCAGGACTATGCCCTGGAGGAAGAGTCCGAGGAGTGTTGTCCATTCCCTTATCAATGAATTGGATGAAAGAATTAGGGACATAGTTGTCAAATTTGCAGATGACACCAAATTAGGAGGAGTTGCTAACACTCTAGATCACCTGAATAGACTAGAAAGCTGGGCCAAGGCTACCAAAATGAAAATCAACATGGAGAAATGTTAGGTACTGCACTCAGGTAGAAAAAAAATTAAATGAATAGATATAGGATGGGGGACACCTGGCTTAAGGACACTTTTATATGTAAAAGGGATCTAGGAGTGCAAGTAGACCCTAAGTTGGACATGAGTCAACAGTGCAATGCAGCAGCTAAAAAGGCCAATGTGATTTTAGGCTGCATCAATAGAAGTATAGTGTCTAGATCAAGGAAAGTAATAGTGCCACTCTATTCTGCTTTGGTCAGGCCCCACCTGGAATACTGTGTCCAGTTCTGGGCACCACAATTCAAAAAGGATGTGGAGAAACTGGAGCATTTCCAAAGGAGTGCAACTAAGATGGTGAAGGGTCAGGAAACTGTGCCCTATGAGCAACACCTTAGGGAGCTAGGTATGTTTAGCCTGGAGAAGAGAAGGTTAAGAGATTATATGATAGCCCTGTTTAAATATTTGAAGGGATGCCATATTGAGGAGGGAGCAAGCTTGTTTTCTGCTGCTGCAGAGACTAGAACGCGGAACAATGGATGCAAACTGCAGGAAAAGGGATTACACCTCAACATTAGGAGGAACTTCCTGACAGTAAGGGCTGTTCGATAGTGGAACACACTCCCTCGGAGTGTGGTGGAGTCTCCTTCCTTAGGGGTCTTTAAGCAGGGGCTGGATGGCCATCTGTCGGGGATGCTTTGATTTGGAGTTCCTGCATGGCAGGGGGTTGGACTGGACGGCCCTTGTGGTCTCTTCCAACTCTATGATTCTATAATCCTAGGAGGCTAAGGCACGTCTTCCAGACGTGTTGCAGAGCAGCCTCAGCCAGCAAATCCTGTAGAGCAGCAGCCTCAGCCAAGACAAGGGCAAGACTCACCTGCATCTGGGGTCTTAAGTCCTCAGTCAAGGAGAAGGAACAAAAGGATCCAACAAAAGAGAGCTAAGATGCTCAGCCTAAGCAGCAAGCAAATCAGCTGTGATTGGAACCAGCTGGGCTAAGGCTATTGAAGAGCTCAGTTTGCTAAAGGAGTGGCTGGAAGCAACTTGTCTGGTTTTTGGTTACCATTCCTACTATGTGTGTTCAGGCTCCTGTATTCCTAGGAGTTTATCAGACCACGGAAATTGGAAGTATAATCTAATGGCAATCCGAACGCAATCCTGGGGTTTCACGTTATTGCGTATTAAATCATCTCACGCAATTTCGGGCAATGGGGTGGTCATTTTCAGCTAATACGAAGTCATTCTGAATGCCTTCTGAATGCAATGGGATTTCATGTGAATTTGCTAAACTAGCGAATTCACGTGAATTCGAATTGGCTCCATTCGAAATAGAGAGAAATTCCTCCCGTCTGATAAACTCCCTAGTTCAGACTTCTTCGACCTTTGGATCGTGTTGATCTTGATTCCTGTTGCCCTCCTTTGACTCGGACTGCTTGACCAATGCCTTTTCCCTTATGGACTCTTTCAGGCAAGGAGACTTTCTAGTCGCTTGGGATTAGCTGCCTCTTGCCTGCATTGTTAACATTTATTTATAGAGTGCTGCAAAGTTTCCACAGCACTTTACATAGTGAGGATCAAATACAATAAGAAAAAAGAGAGATTAAAAACTTGACAATCCAAAATGCATTATCGGTCGGAGGTTCTCTCCTGGTGTGGGTGTTTGGCGAACCGGGACAGGGGATGCTCAGCCTCCTGAGTTACAATGTATTGCTATGGACTCTTTCATACAAGGCTAAATTGGAAGTATAATTTAAGGTCAATTCGAATGCAATCATGGGTTTTACGTTATTGCGAATTAAAGCTTCGCATGCAAATTCGGGCAGGAGGGGGTTATTTTCGGGTAATGGGAAGTAATTCCGAACGGAGCAGGGGTTCATGTAAATTCGCTAAACAAGCGAATTTACATGAATCCGCATTGGCTCCATTCGGAGTTGGGAGAAATTCCTCCCTGTTTGAAAGAGTCCTATGTGTTGCTGAAGATGAGATTATCACACCTATCAGTTACAGCACAAACCAGTTGACATGGTTCTGATTTGGCAACAGTCCGGACCGTGTGACACAGTGCACAAACTGCTGTTACCTTATGATAAAACTCCTAAATCTCTTTCAAACGGGAAGAATTTCTCCCAATTCCGAATGGAGCCAATGCGGATTCATGTAAATTCGCTTGTTTAGCGAATTTACCTGAACCCCTGCTCCGTTCGGAAGGCATTCGGAATGACTTCCCATTACCCAGAAATAACCCCCCCCTTGCCCGAAATCGCGTGAGAAGCTTAAATTCGCAATAACGTTAAACCCATGATTGCATTCGGAGTGACTTCCCTTTTGCCCGAATTTGCGTGAGAAGAATTAATTTGCAATAACGTGAAACCCCAGGATTGCATTTGGATTGCCCTTGCATTATACTTCCAATTTCCCACGTCTGAAAGAGTCCCTAGTTTTCATTCAAAGGTAGAACCTGTGAATGACAGCAATTACATAGTAATAGAGTAGAGTCTCGATTATCCAACCTTCAGTTATCCAACATTGCGGATTATCCAACGTCGCGGCTGCTGTGATTTCTTTAAATTTTCTGTGATTTCTTTAAGTTTTCAGAGGGCTGAACTGTTTATACTGTACATCACAATGTTGATCAGTGATTTCTTTGAATTTACTTTGACTGTTATTGCATTAAAACTTCAATACATTTGCAATTCACAGTGATTTCAAGGCTTTTGAAATCACTTAGATTTCTATAACATGCTTTACTTGGGGCTACCCTTGTATCATAGGGAATCATTGGAGGATAGCTGTCCATAGGGGGTCATTGGAGGATAGCTGGCCATAGAGGATAATTGGGGCATAGTTGGCCATAGGGGATCATTGGAGGACAGCTGGCCATAGGGGAATCATTGGAGGACAGCTGGCCATAGGGGATCATTGGAGGATAGTTGGTCATAGGGGAATCATTGGAGGATAGTTGGCCATAGGGGATCATTGGAGGATAGTTGGCCATAGGGGATCATTGGAGGATAGTTGGCCATAGGGGATCATTGGAGGACAGCTGGCCATAGGGGATCATTGGAGGACAGCTAGCCATAGGGGATCATTGGGGGATAGTTGTCCATAGGGGATCATTGGGGCATAGTTGGTCATAGGGGATCATTGGAGGATAGCTGGCCATAAGGGATCATTGGAGCATAGTTGTCCATAGGGGATCATTGGGGGATAGCTGGCCATAGGGGATCATTGGAGGACAGCTAGCCATAGGGGATCATTGGGGGATAGTTGTCCATAGGGGATCATTGGGGGATAGCTGGCCAGAGGGGATCATTGGAGGATAGTTGTCCATAGGGGATCATTGGAGCATAGTTGACCATAGGGGATCATTGGGGGATAGCTGGCCAGAGGGGATCATTGGGGAGGAGTTGCCTAACGATGTGTCCCTCTGGGCCAGTCTTTTGCAGGGCTTCTCTCTGGGACAGTCCTTGGCTTGAGTTGGTTGTCCCCTTCTGCCCCTCTTTCAATAGAAGCCCCTGGGCAGAAGGCAGCCCCTCTCTTCTTCTTCTTCTTCCTCCTCCTCTTCCTCCTCCTCCTCCAGCTGCCTGGCTCCCTCTTCTTCTTCTTCTGGAAGCTGTAATTTCCCTGCTGGGGTTTATTTTCGGCCACCAGCAGCTTTTTCTCTCGCTTTGTGCCTCTCTCTCTGCTGCCTTGGCAGAACCAGAAGCCTCTCCTTTGGAAGGAAGGAAAGAGAGAAGAAGAAGAAGGAGAAGAAGGAGGTAAGGGAGAAGAAGAGGAAGAGGAAGAAGAGGAGGAAAGAGAGGGGGAGAAGAAAAGGAGGAAGAGGAGGAAAAAGAAGAGGAGGAGGAGGAAGGGGGGAGAAGAAGAAAAGGAGGAAGGGGAAGAGGAGGAGGAGAGGGGAGGAAGAAGAGGAGGAAAAGGGGAGGAAGAGTGGAAGAGTAAAAGGAAGGAGAGGAGGAGGAAGGAGAGGAGGAAGGAGAGGAGAAGGAAGAAGAGAGAGAAGAAGAAGAAAAGGAAGAAGAGGAGGAAAAAGAGGAGGAGGAGGAAGAAGAGGGGAAGAAGAAGAAAAGGAAGAAGAGGAGGAGGAGAGGGGAGGAAGAAGAGGAGGAAAAGGGGAGGAAGAGTGGAAGAGTAAAAGGAAGGAGAGGAGGAGGAAGGAGAGGAGGAAGGAGAGGAGAAGGAAGAAGAGAGAGAAGAAGAAGAAAAGGAAGAAGAGGAGGAAAAAGAGGAGGAGGAGGAAGGAGAGGGGGAGTAGAAGAAAAGGAAGAAGAGGAGGAGGAGAGGGGAGGAAGAGTGGAAAAGGAAGGAGAGGAGGAGGAAGAAGAGGAAGGAGTGGAGGAGGAGGAGGAGGAAAAAGGGGAGGAAGAGAGGAGAGAGAAGAGAGTGTAGGCGGAGGAAGAGGAGGAGGAGGAAGGAGAAAAGGGAGAGAAAGGAGTAGAGGAGGAGTGGAGGAGTAGGAGGAAGAGGAGGAAGAAGAAGAAGAAGGGGAGGAGGAGGAAGAGAGAGAGGGAGAGGAAAAAAGGAGAAGGAGAAAGGAGGAGAGGGAGGAAGAGGAGGAAGAAGAGGAAGGAGAGAAGAGAGTGTAGGCGGAGGAAGAGGAGGAGGAAGGAGAGGAGGAGTGGAAGAGTAGGAGGAAGGAGAAGAAGAGGAGGAAGGAGAGGAGGAAGGGGAGGAGGAGAAGAAAAAGAAGAGGAGGAGGAAAAAAGAGGAGAAGGAGAAAGAGGAAGAAGAGGAGGAAGAGAAAGGAGAAAGAGGAGGAAGAAGAGAAAGGATGGACAGCAGCATCTTCCGAAGAGGACTCCGAGACTGAGCTCTCCAGCAGCCTGCCCTGCCCTGCCCTGCCGCGCGATGGCGCTGTTGCCTTGGCTCTGGCCGCCTGGGCTGCTGCTCCTGGTCCTCCTGGCTGAGCATCAGCAGCACACCTGGGTCAGGTAAGGAGGGCCAGCATCCTCTGCATCCCTTGGGGCCAGGCTTTGGGGTTTTTGGGGATCAGGGACAGGCTTTGGGGGAATCACCCGGGTTGGCCACTCTTTTTTTTTCCCCTGGCTCAAGGCTATGGCATTCTGGGAGAATTGTGGGATTCCCAGAATTCCATAGCAAGTGAGTCAGACAAGTTAAAGCTCTGCTTTGGGCCCCACAACAAACTCCCAACTCCCAACATGCCACAGCCTTGAGCCAGAAAATGCCCAATTTGACCCATTTATTCCACTTCTGGGCCTCTTTTGCTGTCAAAAAAATTACACTTCCCAGAATTCCATGGGAGGGAACCAAAGCGCTACCAAACTGGGTTAGCTCAGCAAGTGCAGACGCGGCCTGGGAAGCTCGCTTTCAGCCTCCTTGAGACCTTCTGTTGTTGTTGTTGTTGTTGTTGTTGTTACTGTTGTGTGTCTTCAAGTCATTCCCAGCCCTTGGCAAATCTAAGGCCGCAACTGAGTCACACACTCTCAGCCCCAAAGAAAGGCAAACGCAAAAGAAAAGAAACAGCAACTCATCATGGGGTTTTCTTGGCACGATCAGTTCCGAGGGGGTTTGCCCTTGCCATCCTCTGAGGCTGAGAGAGTGTGACTTGCCCAGGGTCACCCACTGGGCTCCGTGACCAACCAGGGATTCGAACCCTATACACCAGGGTTATAGTCCAGTGCTCAAACCAGTACTTCACGCTGGCTCCTAAGCAGGCCATAAACCCACAAAACAGTCTTAGGAGTTTATCACATGGGAGGAATTTCAATTGCGAATGGAGCCAATTCGCAATTTTGTGAATTCGCTAGTTGAGCGAATTTACGTGAAATCTGATTGCGTTCGGAATGCGTTCAGAATGACTTCCCATTTCCCGAAAATGACCCCCCATTGTCTGAAATTGCGTGAGATACTCTAATACGCAATTACGTGAAACCCCATGATTGCGTTCGGAATGACTTCCCATTGCCTGAAATTGCGTGAGATACACTCATTCACAATAACGTGAAACCCCATGATTGCATTCGGATTGCCATTGCATTATACCCCCAAATTCCATTGTATGAGCTGGATGAGACCCCCAAGGGGTCATCCAGTCCAGCCCCATTCTGCCATGCAGGAACTCGCCATCAAAACACCCCTGACAGATGGCCATCCAGTTTCGGTTTAAAAACCTCCAAAGATGGAAGTTCTTCCTAGTAATTAGCTGGAATCTTTTCTTTTCCCTTGCAATAAGAATCGATTGGTTCTTGTTTTAGTTTCTGGAGCAACCGACAACAAGCTCACGCCGCCTTCTGCATGACATCCCTTGAGATAATTATAGATGGTTCTCTTCTCATGTCAGTTTTCGCTTTGCCAAGCTACACAGACCCAGCTGCCTGAGCCGCTTATGGAGAAGGGCTTGGAAACCATGAAGCCCTATGAGGAAAAACTTAGGGAGCTGGGGATGTTTAGCCTGGAGAAGAGAAGGTTAAGAGGTGATATGAAAGCCCTGTTTAAATACTTGAAGGGATGTCACATTGAGGAGGGAGCAAGCTTGTTTTCTGCTGCTCCAGAGAACAGGACACGCAACAATGGATGCAAGCTGCAGGAAAAGAGATTCCAACTAAACATTAGGAGCACCATCCTGACAATGAGAGCTGTTCACCAGTGGAACACACTCCTTCCTCGGAGAGTGGTGGAATCTCCTTCTTTGGAAGTCTTTAAGCAGAGCCTGGATGGCCATCTGTAAGGGATGCTTTGATCGAGAGTTCCTGCATGGCAGAATAGGGTTGGACTGGATGGCTCTTGGGGGTCTCTTCCAACTCTGTGGAGTTTATCAGATGGGAGGAATTTCTCTCTATTTCGAATGGAGCCAATTCAAATGCACGTAAATTTGCTAGTTCAACGAATTTACTTGAATTCTAATTGCGTTTGGAATGCGTTCAGAATGACTTCCCATTGCCTTAAAATGGCTTCCCATTGCCCGAAATTGCATGAGATACTCGAATACGCAATAACGTAAAACCCAGGATTGGCCCTAGAATCATAGAATCATAGGACGTTATCAGACGATGGAAATTGGGAGTATAATCCAATGGCAATCCGAACGCAATCATGGGGTTTCACGTTATTGCGTATTAAAGTATCTCACGCAATTTTGGGCAAAAGGGAAGTCATTCCGAACGCAATCATGCGTTTTACCTTATTGCGAATTAAAGCATCTCACGCAATTTCGGGCAATGGGGGGGTCATTTTTGGGTAATGGGAAATCATTCTGAACACATTCCGAATGCAATTGGAATTCACGTAAATTCACTAAACTAGCAAATTCACGTGAGTTCAAATTGGCTCCATTCGCAATAAAGAGAAATTCCTCCCGTCTGATAAGGTCCCAAGAAAACCATGTGATAGGTTTGCCAGTCCAGGTCGCCACAGTTGGGAAACTTGAAGGCACACAACACATTAATGGGGACGAAGGATCGGCATTAAAGCAGCATCGGAAGAGGCTCATGGTGTGTGAACCTGGATCGAAAAGTTGGGTGTCCCACCTTCAAGCCTGGAAGCTGCTCGGCTGCCTCTCTCCATCTTCCAAAGAGTGGCAAATTAAAGTTTATGCCAGGAAAGGAATAAATGAAGGGGGTGGAGGTTTTGCCCATATAAAAAGAAACATTAAAAGATTTCCTACTTGTTATTAGAGAGAGTTTCCCCATTCCCATCCCGCATTGGAGCATCCCTAGAAGGCTGGACCAAGTAGAGAATGTCCTCTAAAGGGCATTTGGAAGGCAGCGTGAATATCAAATTTATTTGGGGGCTTGCATCTTCATATAAACCTATACAGCACTATAGGGCTTTTTCATGTCATTTCAGTCATTCTTTGTGAAAGGCAAGCTAATAATAGGCCTTCAGCATTACAGCTGCATCTTTGGGACATTGTTTCTGATAGGTCCAAAACACACCGCAGAAAGAATCCAGTTTGAAACCACTTTAACTGCACTGGTTCACTGGTTTATTGCGAACTATTATTGTACCAGAGCTCTCTGATCCAGACGGCTTACCGTATGTCTCCGAAAACGACAGTTTGCCGAATTCCCTAGCATTGAGCCAGGGCAGTAAAAGCAGTCTCAAACCGGATTATTTCTGCAATGTGTTTCGGACCGTAGTTGTACAGATTCTTAAGAGTGCAATGTAGCTGTTCCAATTTAAACGCCATCATAACCATTCTTTTTTTTCCGCCTCTCTCCCACCCACACTTTCTTGCTTTAAAAAATTCATGCGTTTATCTTTAAGCAACTTGAACCTTCCCTTATAATCGTATGTACTGGGTTTTTAGAAAAGCAAGGTTGGGTTGCAAGATAAATGTATACGCACGGTAATATGAGCTTTAGCTATAGCTTGTGTTTAAAAAAGACAACAAAAGACTAGTAGGTAGGTGGGGGTTTTTTTTGCAAAAGTTGTGGCGGAATAGAATTTCAGAATTTAAGAGTTGGGGGGTATTTTGGAGATCATCCGTTTCAGCCCCAAAAGTCATTACAGGGATTTTACAGCAACCCTATCGGATGGCAAAGTTTCTGCTAAAATAGTTCATCCAAAGTAGAAATGAAGGTCTGTTGCAGAAGAAACATAGCTGCTTCCTTCAGATACAGCAATGTGATTGCCAGGTATCCCTTATTATAAGGAATATCCTTTATTTGAGGGCCAGGGAAATTGTCGAATAAAACTTATCAGACTGGGAGTTTGTCTTTTATTATTAAGGACGTTCCCTATTTGAGGGCCAGAAAGCTCTTTCTCTTATATAAATGGAAAGACAGAAATGTGTGCATCTTCTTATTTATTTTTTAAATACAGTAGAGTCTCGATTATCCAACCTTTGGTTATCCAATATTATGGATTATCCAACGTCGCGGCTGCTGTGGTTTCTTTAAATTTTCTGTGATTTCTTTAAATTTTCAGAGGACTGAACTGTTTATACTCTACATCACAATGTTAAGTGATTTCTTTACATTTACCTTTTACTGTTATTGCAATAAAAGTTCAATACATTTGCAATTCATAGTGATTTCAAGGCTTTTCGTGGACCTTCCGGATTATCCAACATTTTCGGTTATCCAACTATCAGCCGGTCCAGTTTATGTCGGATAATCGAGACTCTACTGTATTCAATTTTTTCCAACATTATTGTTATTTTTATACATCATTTCTCTTTCATTTGACCAGCTAAAATCACAGAAATATATCGGTCCTCTTCTTACTCATCTTCTTTTATTGTTAGCATTCCTTCGGTCCTCATTTTACTATGATTTTCCTTCTTTATCTTTTTCTTTTCCTTTCGTTTTCCAATCTTCTTGCTTCTTAATTTACAATTATTATTATTATTAGCTTTATTATTTTCTTTTCTTATAGCCTGCCTTTCTCCCAATAGAAGGATTCAATTACTCTTATATTTTCATTTACACTTACTATTTATTCCCCTCTCATCTACCTCTTCTTCCAATATCCATTTCCTTTATTTTCCTAACTTAACTTGTCTCAATCACATTCGCATCATATAATTTATGAATGTGGACAAATTTGTTAATTTTACCGAGACGTACAAGGCCGCATGAACTGAAATGAAAACTTCCATTTGGTATTTTGGGAGACCACAAATTTGTAAATACCTACTTTCCGATTGTCATACCTGAATGTCATGAATTTCATCTATTTCGTATTGCTGTTTTGAAAACCTTAAACATTAATCCGCTATGTTCGTGATACTTTTCTGTACAAATAACTCTCTGGACTCAAAGTAAGTAACTGGAAGGTTGCAAGGTCTTCCTCTTAGACTAGCAAGTGTAGGATCACAGCCTTGGGTGTGTTTTTCATTTAACCAGATAGGTTTTGAAAACGTTTTCCAGTGAAGTTTCCCACTCTTTTTAAAGGGATGGTTTGATAAAAGTTTTGGAAATGAGCATGAACACCTGCTCCCTGATCCTTTACTATGCAGATGTTTTCTTAAAAGGAAAAAAAATGTCTTTGGAGTTTATCATACGACGGAATTTGGGGGTATAATGCAATGACAATCCGAACGCAATCATAGGGTTTCATGTTATTGCGTATGAGTGTATCTCACACAATTTTGGGCAATGGGAAGTAATTCCGAACGCAGTCATGGGGTTTCACTTAATTGCGTATTAGAGTATCTCACGCAATTTCGGGCAATGGGGGGTCATTTTCAGGAAATGGGAAGTAATTCTGAACGCATTCCGAATGCAACGCTTAGAGACTCCTTAAGGGTATGAAGCGGTATATAAATGAAGCTGTTTGTTTTTGTTGTTTTGCAATCATATTTCACGTAAATTCGCTAAACTAGCGAATTCACATAATTGCGAATTGGCTCCATTCGCAATTGAGAGAAATTCTTCCCATGTGATAAACGTCTAGGATTCTCAAGACAACTATTGTACACTCAAATCTCTAAACCAGATTTACTGCCACGGAGGGATTCGCTGCCTTCAGATGTAGAGGGAACGGTGAATCAATTTTGAATCAATTCACACCTGGGAATCTCTCTGTGTAAAAAACGTAACTGACCACCTCAGGGAAAAATTGGTATTGAATATCCTAGGTTAGGTAGATTTTTTTGTAGCCGCCTCCCAAAGTGCACCGAGTGCATCTGGGGCGAGTGCGAACACCAAGGAAATAACACCGGATTCGGCCAGGATTATTTTCATAGGACCTTATCAGATGTCGGAAATTGGAAGTATAATTAAAGATGACAAAAGGAGGGGGAAAAAAGTGAGTCCCAGAAAGAAGTTCTTCCTAATATTTAGGTGGAATCTCCATTCTTGTCATTTGAACTCATTGCTTTGTGTTGTGGTCTCTGGAGCAGCAGAAAACAAGCTTGCTCCATCTTGGACGTGACACCACTTCAGATATTTAAGGATAGCTCTCATGTCACCTTTCTGTCTTTTTTGGTGCCGCAACTAACTACAGTTCCCAGAATTTCATAGCAATGAGCCACGGCAGTTAAAGTGGTGTCAAACTGGATTGTTTGTGCAGTGCAGATGCAGCTTTGGTTGCCATTTCAGGTTGGGCTAGCACTAGAGACGAGAGGAAGTGGCGATGTTGGAGAGCCAAGATTGTGCTTTTAGGCAACTGATAGAAGACGAAAGATGGTTCACTTTTGCAGAGGAAGCGTAACAAAGAGGTTTAGCTTAGCACGCAACACTGCTGTAATGCAATTGTACCGCATTAGTCCTGTCTTTGCCTGGAGCTTATGGCACAGCGTTGTTATTCTCCCGATGCCTTTGCTGCTGTTGGGTTGATTTGAAATCAGCTCTTTTCCCACTGGAAATAATCCCCTCTCTTGTTGTGGTTTCGCAACCATTTTGGATGCAAATGTCGCGTCCCACTCCTTTGTGATATTAGGAGGATAGTAGCTGTTGTGTGGATGTGAATTGCATTGTTCCTCCCTCGGGGGCTTTGCAAAGGAACTCCAGCAGGGAAGCTGCAGATGACTTCTGGTGGTTGGGCTGGAAGGGAGTTTATCAGACGACGGAAATTGGAAGTGTAATCCAATGGCAATCCGAATGCAATCATGGGGTTTCAAGTTATTGCGTATGAGTGTATCTAACACAATTTCAGGCAAAAGGGAAGTCATTCCAAACACAATCATGAGTTTTACGTTATTGCGTATTAGAGTATCTCATGCAATTTCGGGCGATGGGGAGTCATTTTCAGGCAATGGGAAGTCATTCTGAATGCATTCCGAACGCAATTAGAATTCACATAAATTCACTAAACTAGCGAATTTATGTGAATTCGAATTGGCTCCATTCGAAATTGAGAGAAATTCCTCCCGTCTGATAAACTTCTATGATTCTCAAGATAACTATTGTACACTCATTCTCCAGTATGTTCTTTTTTTACATTATTTTAAATTACTCTTTTTTTTACTATCTGTCTGTAAAATTAGGAAAAAAATAAAGCAAATAGTGCAATAGCACAATGTCAGTATATGGTCAACCCTCCACATTTGCGGATTTGACTTTTACAGATTTGATTATTCATGGATTTGATTAATACCTTCTCTCTATACAAGACTATGTATGAATGGGTTTAAGATTGCGATACTTGAAGGAAATAAGTACGAGAAATGTACAAGATGAGGATATAGATGGAAGAAAGTACAAAGACAAGGAATGACTGGATACTGCAAAAATGTATATATGGGAACAAGAAATAAAGAGTGTTATAAACATGCAGAGGTAGCTGTGTTGGCCATTTAACAAATACAAACAAAAATCCATCAATGATACCTTTATTGGTCAACCGAAATGCACAATATACTTGTTGCAAGCTTTCAGAGCTTCACAAGCTTCTTCATGGGGCAAGATGTTACAAACCAAACAGGAAGGGGAAAAAATTGGAGACGTTAGTCAGATGCCTGCATGTTGTTTTGGTCCTTAGTAAAGATGGTATTCTGGGGAGGATATCTTTTGCAGGCAGGATCCTCCTCCTTCTGGCCATGTAGCAATAGAGCGATTTTCAAAGTCCAGGAAATATAAAGTAAAATTGCATCTCAACAGGTACCCTTCTTTTGCAATCCAATATGTCTCCATTCCAGTTTCACAGGCCACTTTGTAGCTGCAATAGGTGACACCTTTGCTTTGTGATGGTTCGGTCTTCCCAAACTTTGTTTCATGCACACACAAAAAAATTTAAAATGCTATAGGCAATGTGTATAAGGTGCATATGAAACGCAAATGAATTTTGTGTTTAAACTTGGGTCCCATCTCCAAGATCTCTCATGATGCAAATACATGTATTCAGAAATGTAGGTGATGTGTGTACGGCGTATATGGAACGTAAATGAATTTTGTGTTTAAACCCGGGTCCCGTTTGCAAGATATTTCATTCTGCAAATACATGCATTCAGAAATAATAATTTTTTTTTTTTTAAAAAATCCATAACAGTCCTGGTTCCAAGCATTTGAGAAAAGGGAAATTCAACCTGTATTGCCGTTCCATTACCTTTAAAGTAATGGAGAAGTAGTTTTCAAGCAGAACAATCTGTAACAGCTGACTAGTGTGATAAGCGCCTCTTCCGCTGCTATGCATACTAGGTTTCTGTTCCTTCTTTACTGGTATTCTAAAAGGTATTCTTTACTGCTGTGTTTTTATAACCATGCAGAAGACACATTAGATTTGCTTTGCCAAGAGATGTGAGAGAACAGTTTTTAAAATAACAACGAGGATGTGTATACACACAAACTTCCTCGACGTCTTTAGGGGAAGAGCATTGCATGAAAGTGAGATAGGTTTGATCAGAGCGTGGAGAAGTTTTTTTGGGATTACGGCTTCCGAGCCCACTTGGCTTGCTCTATTGTTTTATTAGAATTGACTCTGATAACAAGTGCTGAACTGTTTATTTACTGCATTTATTTACTGTAGTTAAATAAAATAAATAAAACTTTTTATTTATATCCTGCTTTTTGTATGCGCAATAAAAGCGGTGTACAACAGTTAAAAATGCAGTTATATACATATGCAAATCCCCCCTTCAAACAAGATTAAACAATTATAATATTAAAATTTGAACATTGATTAAAACCCTTATTAACACTATTAAAAATGGCGGCGCCCGAATCATTGGGCAGGCATGGTTGCCATGCGGGCGCAGGTGTCCAGGAAGCTCCATGGCGGGCTTTTTTCCCGCCCAGAGGCTGAGCGCCAAGCACAGGGAACTATAGTTCCCATGCAGCCCTGGGGTCGGGCTCCCTTCAGCCCATGGGCTATTGCCCCTGGCAGAGCCCTTCCATTGGCCAGGCCTCTGGGAGAATGTGGTTCGCACCATTTTCCGAGCCCCTCATAGGCTGAGGGGCCTTTATATAGGCATGCGCGGCACCCAGACAGTGGCAGGCCGTTCTAAAAGACCGGTGCCAGCCCCGAACCCTTCCTCCAGAAGGTCTAGACTGCCTGCAGGGAATGTCATGACTCCTTCCTCTCAGGGAACTGGAGAACCTACAAACCCACAACTTGCGGTCCCTCCTCAGCAAACTGTTCCAATCCTTGAGGAGGCGGTGGCGGCAGAGTTGCAACGAGCTCCATGGTTGAGCTCATCGCGAAGGCAGCATCTACCCTACAGTCATCATCTTCCTCAACTGGCAGCGTCGCGGCAAGGCCTCTGGATATGCCAATTGTGTCCAGCTCAAGCTCTAGCTCCCTGATGGCGAACCTATGACATGCGTGTCAGCACCGACACGCGTAGCCATTTCTGATGACATGCGGCCGCTGAGATGGCCGCATGCCGGGAAGGATATTTCATCCTCGGCTCCTGCATGGCCAAGTGCAGTAGCCGAGGATGAATAAGACTCTAGCCGCAAATGTTTCATCCTCGGCTACTGCACTTGGCCGTGCTGCGTTCCGCTGCTCCCTGCTATGCCGGCGGAAGTGAGGGCAAAGATCCCGGCTTAACCGGAAGTCCCAGAACTAGACAGATTTCTGTTGTTTTGCCCTACAGACCTCCGGCACAGAGTGTCTAATAGGGGAGGATGAAACAATCATTGCTGCTGAGGATGAAACAAGTCGCAAATGTTTCATCCTTCCCTATCAGACACTCTGTGCCGGAGGTTTGTCTAGATTCAGTTGGGCTTTTGTTCCAACATTCGATGGCTCACCTTTGACCCGTTATCAATTCATGACAGTGTTGCATTTGGTTTTGAATAAGCTGAACTTACCTGCGCAGGAGTTTGGAAGCCACTCCTTCCGAATTGGAGCTGCTACTTCGGCTGCACGCCTTGGCCTGGACCGGAAGACTGTAACTCCTTTCACACTGGAGGAATTTCTCCCAACTTCGAATGCAGCCAATGCGAATTCAGGTGAATTTGCTTGTTTAACGAATTCACATGAATCCCCATTGCATTCGGAAGGCATTCGGAATTACTTCCCATTACCCCAAAATGACCTCTCCTTGCCCGAAATTGCATGAGAAGCTTTAATTCGCAATAACGTGAAACCCATGATTGCATTTGGAGTGACTTCCCTTTTGCCCGAAACTGCATGAGAAGAATTAATTTGCAATAACATAAAACCCCAGGATTGCGTTTGGATTGCCCTTGGATTATACTTCCAATTTCCCACGTCTGAAAGAGTCTTGTGAAAAGACAGGACCGGTGGAAGTTGGCTGCATATGAGGGCTATATCTGCCCAAAAAAGGACTTGTGCGGTGGACATTAAGCTGTTTGCGAGTAAGGCTGGCAGAAGGCGGCGTTGGTTTCGTGCCTTATGTGGCGGCAACATAGATCATGGATCTGGTGGGCTGGTTTCCAGTGCATGGGAGCACTGGATCGGGAGTCCTTCGGACCCGGGAAACATACATGGTGCGTTGTTGACATCCTATCATCACAACAATTTATCCCGGTGACTAGAGGCTCAGTTTGGATAGTTACGCAATTGCGAAATTGCGGTGTTGCATCCCTTTGCCTCGATGTCATCCCAATGCTTAAAGGTCAAGCAACCTCACACCATTCAGCCACGGTGTTGTCGATGTGCAGATCAAGACCTCATGCTTGAGGCCAACCCTACTTGTTTGTTTGCTGTCACAATAAAGTCGTGGCTATTTTACTGCCATTAATGTCTTTTCATTATTTGGGCACCGACCTCCACTGCGATTAACGTTGTGCAAAGTCGTCACAAACAGAGCTACATTGATCGAATAAATAAAACTTTTATTTATATCCCGCTTTTTGTAGATACCTTGTAGACACACATTAGATACCAATGAGGAAGAAAATGTTGAAAAATAATGTGGTCTTGTTACAAATAGAGAAGAAGGTACTATGGCATGGTGGGCCCCCCCTTTGGAAAGTTACTTTTTAAAAGGAATCACTTCCTTATTGTGAGATGCGAAACACAATTTGTTGCTTTTATTCCTCGAAATGTTGAAAGAGCAGCTTGCGTTGTATTTTCCGTTACTTTTTGGAGAATTGAGGGACTTCAGGGCTCGTACGTAATGGAGAACATGAAAAAGAGAGAGATAAACACATGAAAATATGTTACCAAAATGACACCAAAAGGCCCTTCAAAAGTCAAATCTGAGAGTAATTAGGAAGTGTTACTCATTGCAGCAACAGAGTAACTTTGCTTTTATTGATCATTATACTTTTGTGCTGTAACATTATTGCAGCCCCATTCACTTAGCATGGGAAAGGTCCTGCTTGTAACACATTTAGAAATAAATTAGCAATACATTGTCTTTCAAACACTGCAAGGTAGGAGTAAGAATCATATACTGGTATACATCCAAGTGTTGTTAGACTGCAAATCCCATCAGCCCTGATCAGCGTGAACAGTGATGAAGTATGCTGGGAGCTCCTGCTATGAAAGATAATGGAAATGGATTGCTTTTAATGATAGTTTTCCAAGACCTTCATTTGTAAGAATGTATGGAATATGCCATACTTTTAACCCCATGCCTCTTTGGTTGCCTGAAGAAAGTGTTTGCGTTGAACAAACCGTTGGCTTCACCAAATTAAATCAGTTGCTCTCATACTTCATTTCTTGAACCCAGGCCAAATTCTCCTGAAATGTTTGGTTCTGCAGTTTCTTACTTTTGCATTCCAGTCATCTGTGACTAACAACGTGTCCTGGGACTCTTTAACGGGAGGAATTTCTCCCAATTCCGAATGGAGCCAATGCGGATTCATGTAAATTCGCTTGTTTAGCGAATTTACCCGAACCCCTGCTCCGTTCGGAAGGCATTCGGAATGACTTCCCATTACCCGAAAATAACCCCCCCCTTGCCCGAAATCGCGTGAGAAGCTTAAATTCGCAATAACGTTAAACCCATGATTGCATTCGGAGTGACTTCCCTTTTGCCCGAATTTGCGTGAGAAGAATTAATTCGCAATAACGTGAAACCCCAGGATTGCGTTTGGATTGCCCTTGGATTATACTTCCAATTTCCCACGTCTGAAAGAGTCCCTGGTCAATTTCCTCCTGGATACCATCATAGACGCTTTTAGTTTCTTCCTCTTCCGCCTCTGACGTTGGGGCATAAACTCGGATTCTAGTTTTACAATGGGACCTTGTATCCGCTGGGGTTTGGTTCCAGGACCTCCAATGGATACCAAAAATCTGTGGATGATCACGTCCCATTCAATATGGTGACATGATGAAAGGGTGTGCCTTATATAAAACGGCAAAATCAAGGTTTGCCTTTTGGAATTTAATAATAATAATAATAATAATAATAATAATAATTATTATTATTTATAGCCCGCCCCTCTGAACAAACAATCGGGTTACAACAGAGTAAAAACAGTACAAAGTTAAAAACAATCCCATCCCAACTCCCACCTCTTAAAATAAGGTTAAATTAGCTATGAATTAAAACACAATACAAAAATATAAAACAATTCCTTATATACTTTTAAAAATATTTTCAATCTGTGAATGCTTGAATCCATGGATATATATATATATATATATATAGTGATTTTATGATTGTGTGTATTGTATGTAAATGTTGGAATCCCACCTCGATCCATAGGGAGAGGCGGGAAATACAAATACAAATAATGATGATAATAATAATAATAATAATAATAATTAGTATTATTAGTATTAGTATATATATGTGGCTATGGAGGGCTGACGCTATTGATGGATTTTCCCTGAAATCTTATTGCTACTATTTGCAAGCTTTCGAAGCTCCATGGGCTTCTTCATCAGGCACGATGTTACAAACCAAACAGGAGACGGGGGGATTGGAGATACAATCAATAAAGGATCAATAAAAGTAGCCGCCTCAGTTATCCTTGATAGAGAGGCAGGATATAAATAATATTTTATTTTATTTTATTTTATTTTATTTTACAGTATTTATACCCTGCCCTTCAGCCTTACAATTATTTTTTTTTATTACACTGTTCCTTGCCCTCAGGTTTACAATCTAAAAAAACTTGTATTTATTATCGCTGATGGATTTTTGTTTGCATTTGTTTAAATGGCCAACACAGCTACCCCCGGCATGTTTTCTGCTATTATTTGGTCAGATTTTGCATTGTATCATCTGACTATTTTCGCTACATCCCTCCTCATTATTAATGCCACCCCCGTTTCCTCTTAGATTTTCATTTCAAGAGTAAAACAATGTTTTGTCGGACTCAAAAACATCCCATTCTTGTCCGCTTGAGCTCACTCTCGGCAAACACTGCCGTGTTTATACATCCATTAGTTGTTTTCGCATGTCCAGTTTCCCCCGATCCATCCTAAAACTACAGTAAAAATGTCATTTTTTATTAATCTATCGCCACATTCTGACTCTGGGTACACATATTTAGTACAAGTAAAATGTTCACTCCTGCTTGACGGTGATACTGGAGTGTGTTTCTCTGAAACAGAGCAACCTCCGGCACGATGCAGAATTTGTTATATAACTTTATTCCATTAATGGCTTGATAGCCTAGTTACTCAGCTACGAACCTGCAATTACATGACAATGAAGACTTTTTTTTAGTTAGGAATGCAATCACTGGGGAGGTCATGGCACGACGAAGAAATGTTGGTTAGGTTTCTCTCCTTAAAGGTTTTAAACAAAGCCGGACAGATTTTAAAGTCCTTGCTAGCAAATTAGCACAGACCAATTGCTTTAAAAGAGTGAAGTGGGAGAGGAGACCTTTGGATTAAGTAGCAGATGAGCCATTTATTTTCTTACGGATGAACCGTTTTAAGGTCTTGGGAAACTATCTTTAAAAGCAATCAATTCCCATTACTTTTTATAGCAGTCTCCCAACACCTGGATGTATATATGATTCTCACTCCTACCTTAGGAGTTTATCAGACGTCGGAAATTGGGAGTATAATCCAATGGCAATCCGAACCCAATCACGGGGTTTCATGTTATTGCGTATTAAAGTATCTCACGCAATTTCGGGGAAAAGGGAAGTCATTCCGAACACAATCATGGGTTTTACGTTATTGCGAATTAAAGCATCTCATGCAATTTTGGGCAATGGGCGGTCATTTTCAGCTAATGGGAAGTCATTCTGAACGCATTCCGAACGCAATTGGAATTCACGTAAATTCGCTAAACTAGCGAATTCACGTGAATTCGAATTGGCTCCAATTGGCTCCATTCGAAATAAAGAGAAATTCCTCCCGTCTCATAAACTCCTTACAGTGTTTAAAAGACAATTTTTGAGGGTTCTTTTACATTTATTTTCATGTGCCTTTAGGAAATGTGCTGTCCATGCAACTGTAAGGAACAGCCTTTAAATAGAGTGCTGTACTGTTCTTATTACTTGATTTTTAATATATATGTTTTAAAGTTGCTTTTAATGTCGCCTACAGCACACAGTATTCATTGGCGGTGTCCCGTCCAAGTACTAACTAGGGCTGACCCTGCTTGGCTTCTAAGATCAGATGGGATCTGGTGCCTTTAGGGTATTTAGGGCCCCTCGTGAATCGCAGTAATACTGTTTAAATAAAGGATTCCCCAAATGTAAAAACAGGAACAGGGATAACAGAGGACAGGTGTCGGAAGATAGGGATGCACGCTGCTCAGTCCGCTCTTGGGATTTTAACATCAGTTAAAAGCTTTCGGGCTCCTTACTTAATCTGCAAGCATTAGGAGCACAGGATACTGCTATAAAGCAGGTCAGGCACCAAATTAGGAGAAATAGCTAATACCCCAGAGGACAGGATCAGAATTCACAATGACCTCAATAGATTAGAAAGCTGGGCCAAAACTAACAAAAGGAACTTCAACACGGAGAAATGTAAGGTACTGCACTTAGAGCAAGAAAATGAAATGCATAGGCATAGGATGGAGGACACCTGGCTAAACAGGACTATGTGCGAAAGGGATCTGGGAGTCCTAGTAGATCATATGTTGAACGTGAATCTGTAGTGTGATGCGGCAGCTAAAAAGGCCAATGCGATTCTAGGCTGCGTCAATAGAAGTATAGCGTTGAAATAAAGGGGAGTAATAAAGGGAAGTCTATTCTGCCTTGGTAAGACTTCACTTGGAATATTGTGTCCAGTTCTGGGCACCACAATTCAAAAAGGAGGAGGAGGAGAAAGTGGAGCGTGTACTACTTTCATTTACGGATGTGTGTGAAACGCGATTGCGATATTCAGTGCCAATGGTGCAAATGCCCAAAACTATTGAGCGCTGTAGTGCTAGCATTGCTTTTTATTTACATTGCCTTTGCGCCATAATAACTTAATAGCATAATATAATAACTTAATAACTCACAAGGTTAGGTTGGTATGCACACATAGCAGAGCTTTCTCTGGCTGCATTCACACTGGAGAAATAAACCGGTTTAAGTGCCATGGCTCAATGCTGTGAAATTCTGGGAATTGTAGTTTGTTGTGGGGCCCAGAGCGGAGCGGAGCGGAGCTCTGGACCCCACAACAAACTACAATTCCCAGAATTTCACAGCATTGAGCCATGGCACTTAAACCGGTTTATTTCTCCAGTGTGAACGCAGCCTATGTAGCAGCACCCAGATTATGGAACTTCTTGCCAAAAAAGTTCTCCATCTCTTCTCCATCTCTTTTGTACTACAACAGTCCTGTTCTGCATGGCCTGTCTTTATATTTTATGGTTTGTTTTAAAATTATTATTTTAGGATTATTTTTAGATCATTTGTAAACGTTCTGAAGGAGTATTTTAGTATGTTTTTAATGATTTATCTGTGTACTGTTTTAATTGCTTTTGCTTGTTTTGGGAGTCCTTGCCGGCGAGGAGGTGATATATAAATACCCCATATACTCATTCCAATCAGTTGAATCAATTTAAAAAAAAATTAATTTTATTGTATTACAACATAAATTCACAAAGAAAATAGTAAGAATAACTTATCCATTTCTCTTATTTTCCCATAGTTCTGATAAGCTTTCCCATTTTTCTTTATATTGTTGCGAGGTTCTGTTATCTCTAAACATTGGAGTTTATCACATGGGAGGAATTTCTCTCAATTGTGAATGGAGCCAATTTGCAATTACGTGAATTCGCTAGTTTAGTGAATTTAAGTGAAATCTGATTGCGTTCGGAATGCGTTCAGAATGACTTCCCATTTCCCGAAAATGACCCCCCATTGCCCAAAATTGCATAAGATATTCTAATACAAAGTTACGTGAAACCCCATGATTGCGTTAGGATCGCCATTGCATTATACCCCCAAATTCCGTCGTATGATAAACTCCATTGAAATCATATCAGATATGGCTAATTCCTTCAACTTTAAACTCCAGTCTTCAATTGTTGGAACACTGTTGGTCTTCCAGTGTTTCGCATATAACAACCTGGCTGCTGTAATCCTATATAGCAAAACACGGACCTCATCTTGGACTAAATTACCAGATATCACATCGGTTATATTCAGCAAAAATAATTCAGGGCTAAATGGTATATTTTTCTTGAGTAGAATATGTTTATGGACCAATTTCCAGAATTTTTTTTGCTTTTATAGCATTGTCGCCATAAGTGGTAAAAGGTCCCTCCCTTATGATTAGTTGAATCAATTGTTCAATGTTAAGACCAGGGTTCAATGCCCAGCTCAGTCATGAAACCCACTGGGTGACCTTAGCCAAGTCACACTCTCTCAGATAAAGATTCCCATGTTTTCTTATTCATCCTTTGTTGGGATTTTTACTGTAGTCATGCTGCTGTAACCCAGCCTCAAGGGCCTGTGTTTCTTCAGACCTCCTTCATAGGACCTTATCAGATGGGAGGCATTTCTCTTTATTGCGAATGGAGCCAATTGGAGCCAATTGGAATTCACTTGAATTTGCTAGTTTAGTGAATTTACATGAATTCCAATTGCGTTCAGAATGCATTCAGAATGACTCCCCATTACCCGAAAATGACCCCCCCCCCCCATTGCCTGAAATTACATGAGATGCTTTAATTCGCAATAATGTAAAACCCATGATTGTGTTCGGAATGACTTCCCTTTTGCCCGAAATTGCGTGAGATACTTTAATACGCTATAACGTGAAACCCCATGATTGCGTTCAGATTGCCATTAGATTATACTTCCAATTTCCAATGTCTGATAAGGTCCATAGTGATAGAAGAGAAGATTGAAGGATGACCTGATCGTTTGTTGTTGTTGTGTGCCTTCAAATGATATCCGACTTATGGTGACCCTAATGCGAACCTATCATGGGCTTTTCTTGACAAGATTTATTCAGAGAAGGATTGTCACTGTCTTCCCTGAGGCTGAGAGATTGTGGCTTGCCCAAGATCACCCAGTGGATTTCACGGCTGAATGGGGAATTGAACCCTGAGTCATAGTCCAGCACTCAAACCACTGTGCCACTCTGGCTCATGACATGATCCCACACTTTAAATATCTCAAGGGCTGTCGCAGAAAGGAAGGAGCAGGCCTGTTCTCTGCTGCCCTAGAGAACGGAGCTAAGGCTGCATCCACACTGCAGAAATAATCCAGTTTGACACCACTTTAACTGCCCTGGCTCAATGCTATGGAATTCTGGGAACTGTAATTCTGTGAAACATTTCGAGAGCTCTGGTGCCACAATGAACTATAGTTGCCAGAAGTCCACAGCATTGAACCAGGGCAATAGAAGTGGTGTCAAACTGGATTATTTCTGCTGTGCAGATGCATTTTAGGTCTAATGGTTTGAAGCTGCAAGGGAGAATGTTATTTATTGAGCATTAGAAACAACTTTTTGACAATATATTATTATTATTATTATTATTATTATTATTAATAATATCCCACCCTCCTCCTGATACAGGGACTCAAGGCAGCCAATAAAAGTGGTTCAGCATTGGAATCAAATATCTAGAGAGGTGGTGAGGTGGACCTTTTCAAAAAGAGGAGGGATAATAATAATAATAATAATAATAGGTTTTTTGTGGGTTTTTTGGGCTATGTGACCTGAATGCATTCTCTGAAGATGCCAGCCACAGACGCTGGCGAAACATCAGGAATAAACTCTTCTACAACATGGCCACATAGCCCCAAAAAAATCCACAAAAAACTATGGATGCTGGCCATGAAAGCCATCAATAGTAGTAGTAGTAATAATAATAATAATAATAATAATAATAATAATAATGGCAAAAATTCATAAATGCAAAATTCTCTATTTAGGTGGCAAAAACCTTCTGCCTCTGAGTGTCTTGCTCCTTGCCAAAGTGAGATGAGCAGAGCAAACTTCTCACTTCTTGAAAAGGCTGAATGAAGAGCCAAATGCCATTAGCAGTTCCCACCTCCATTATGTCTTCAACCAAAAGGCCTCACTTTCTTTGCTTTCAACTCAGGGCAGGTAAAGCTGACTGAAAGGAAAGCAAACCACAGGCAAGGATTGTGCGCGTAGTCGCTGTGACAATAAAGATGTACGTTGTAAGCACATCTTTACAAAGGCAGCTGGCCGTGTGGGACAATGGGGTAAAATAAAAAGCGGAACGGAGGCATCTTTTCTGTTTTTGTGCGACAAACGTATACACATCCTTTATCCGGGGGATGCGATGCTGAGCATTCAGACCTTTCACTGCCTCTAGCAAACTGTGCCGTTTCATTCTTTAATTAAAAATAGAAACATAATCTCTTACAGTTGTTTGTAGTCAGCATCTGCAACTTAAAAAATAATAATAAAATAAACCTTGTTAGTTATCAGAGAATTGTCACGTATCTCTCTCGACCTTTCAACCTTCCCCAAGATAAAGCTTTAAAAAAAAAACTTAGCTAGTTATTGATCGGTACAAAGAGCACGGCGATGCTTAAAACAGCCGTAAGAGAGAAAGGCTTTTGATGTTCATAAGGTTGCCGTGAATTAAGCCTAATGCCTTTTCAATTACATTTCAAAATATAGAACATATTTACCCCGTGAGCCTCATTTAGAACCCAGCATGGCAGATGGGAAGGGGGCGCGCATCTTCCCGGATTATCCCAAAGGTTAACACAAAGCAGCATCCATTTGGTGAACCCGAACCTGCCTCAGAGGCCCGTCCCAGAAATCGTTTCGAAGAGGCTTGGGAAAAGCATGGGCCCACTTTTCAGATGCTGACCTGTCATGAACTGACTGCAGGGAAGGAGGAAAGTCCTTTTGTTTAATCCCTTCATGGCAGCTGATGGCTTCTATGATGGAGGTTGAGGATCGGTTCAGGGTTTTACTCTGAACTTCAGATGAGCTATTGTTGTTGTTAACTGCCTATGAGTCAACCAGACTCATGGCAACCCTGTGGATGGGATATCTCCAAAATCACCCATCCTCCACTGCTCTGCTTAGGTCCTGCAGTTTCAAGTCCATCTGGATTGAGGTCTTCCTCTCTTTCTTGTACCATCTATCTTTCCTAGCATTACAGTGGTCCCCCGGGTTACGAATCCCCCGGGGTACGAAAACCCCGGGATCCGAAAGAGCCGGGGCCGGAAAAACGGCCCCGGTTTACGGAAAAAAACCCAGGTTCCGAAAAAAAAGCGGCGGGAAATTCAAATGGTGCAAAGTTTATTCCTATACTTACAGTGGTCCCCCGGTTTGCGAACTTTTTCAGTTTACGAAAGGGGTGCTGGAACGAATTAATTTCGTAAACCGGGGGACCACTGTATTGGCTTTTCTAATTCCTTCTCATGATGTGGCCAAAGTACAGCAGCCTCAGTTATATTGTCTTGGCTTCCAAGGAGAATTCGGCCTTCACCCGTAACCTCCCTGAGTCTATCCATCTTCTCATGATGTGGCCAAAGTACAACAACCTCAGTTATATCGTCTTGGCTTCCAAGGAGAATTTGGCCTTCACCCGTAACCTCCCTGAGTCTATCCATCTGGCATGTGGTCTTCCTCTCTTTCTACTTTTGTTGTTGTTCTTAACTGCCTTTGCATTGATCTCGACCCATGGCAACCCTATGGATGAGACATCTCCAGACCCCCCTGTCTTCTACTGCTCTGCCCAGCTCCTGCAAACTCATATTCGTGGTCTCTAGCATGCGGCCTTCCTCTTTTTCTACTTCACCTTTCTTAACGTTATTGCCTTTTCCAATGACTCGTGCCTTTCTATTACCTTCTACCTTTTCTAGAATTATGGTCTTTTCTAATGATTCATGCTTTCTCATGATGTGGCCAAAGTACGGCAGTTTGATCATCTTGGCTTCCGAGGAGAATTCAACCTTCACCCGTAACCTCCCTAACTGAGTCTATCCATCTGGCATGTGGTCTTTCTACTACTTCTACTTTTCTAGAATTATTGTCTTTTATAATGATTCATGCTTTCTCATGATGTTGCCAAAGTACCGCAGCTTCAGTTTGATCATCTTGGCTCCTAGAGAGATTTCAGCCTTGTCCAAGGACCCATTTGTTTGTCTTTTCACTGTCCTAAGCACTCTTCTCCAGCACCACATCTCAAATGAGTTGATTTTCTTTCTGTCTGCTTTCTTTACTGTCCGGCTCTCACATCTCTACATGGTGATGGAGAATACAGTATCTTGGATGATTCTAACTTCAGTGACGAGATAATATCTTTACTCTTCAGGATCTTTTCTAGTTCTTTCATAGCTGCCCTTCCCATTCCTAGTCCTCTTGTTTCCTGACTGCTGTCACCATTCTGATCAATGTTTGATCCAAGGTACGGAGCTCTTAAACTCTTTCCATTTCCTCATGGTCTAGATTGAATTCATGTAGAGTGCCAAACCTATTTTGGAGATGGAGTTCAACACTTCAGTTAGCTCATTTCATGGTCAGTCTAAAGCCCAGCATGAATTCACTGCACATGGAAACCACCAGCCACCACTGAATCCCTTGCTGCAAAAATTGCTTGGCAAGTTACTCTAAAACTCATATGCCTGGTGGCAGCGGCGCAGCTCACTACATTATCATTGCCTCCCCTGATTCATTGCAAGTAATTACATTATTTGTATCACACGTTACTTTGAACCTCTAAAAAGAACTAAGTCCTGGTTCCGGAGACTCTCTCAGCATAATATAGCTCTCTGTGAGCCTTAGGAGATTGTCACATGAGGGCCAATCCCACAACAACAATCATGTTATTGGCAAATAACAGGAGCATAGCACTATCGCAATCTATGTTTCCGAACAGTTGCGCATTCATGCTATAATGAAGATATAAAAATGAAAGGGAAATGCACTTGCATTCCACATAATTGCATTCCTGCATTGTTATTATAGTCATCCTTTGGACCTTGGACCGTTTCGGACCGCCCCACGAGTTCAAAATCATGTGCACATTCCAGCCCCATAGGTTAATGGTGGTCGCCCCTCTGAAGATTTTCAAGTCCATAGAGTTCAAGTCCACAGACTTGAACGGCTGACTGTATATCATGATTGAACATTTCACATGTGTGTCTACTGTGCATGTCTGAAAAACATGGTTTCGTCCCAAATGGTAGAAAATGAACTTTCATTTAAGAACATGGTATTTATTTAGTTTGAACAAAACCATTCCCTGAACCTTGAACGGATGCAAATCTCCTCTAAAAATGATCCCAGCAATAGGAATGAATTGTCTGTACTGCAAAGCATTCTGGCCTCAGATAGCTTGGTGATAGTGCTAATGCATGGTCATTGACTTCCGCATGTTCTCAATAGTACAAATAAAGCGCTGTTGAGAAAAAAAATCCAAGGGGTTTCCTGTGAATGAGTTGTTCCAGGATGAGTATGAGTATGGGAAAGAAGGCTAAGAGGTGATATGATAGCCCTGTTTAAATACTTGAATGGATGTCACATTGAGGAGGGAGCAAACTTGTTTTCTGCTGCTCCAGAGAACAGGACCCAGAACAATGGATGCAAGTTCCAGGGAAAGAGATTCCAGCTCAACATTAGGAGGACCTTCCTGACAGTAAGGGCTGTTCGACAGTGGAACACACTCCCTCGGAGTGTAATGGAGTCTCCTTCTTTGGAGGTCTTTAAGCAGAGGCTGGATGGCCATCTGTCGGGGATGCTTTGATGGAGAGTTCCTGCATGGCAGGGGGTTGGACTGGATGGCCCATGTGGTCTCTTCCAGCTCTGTAATTCTATGATTCTATGATTCTATTCAAAACCGAAGTAGTAGATGAGCGTGAAGTCATGTGAAAATCTTTGCACAACTGTGCAGTCATGATGGGAGCATTCCATCTCATCCCATTTTAAATCCCCACCTGATAATCTCCTTAGGTAGGGCATGTGTCCTACTTTTAAAGAGAGCAATCCTTTATTTCAGAAATGAAGAGGTTTCTTTAGCCCTTCAGATATTTTGGCCTACAGCTTCCAAGCGCAGCACAGCCAAAGGCAAGGGCCTATAGAAATGGTCCAAAACATCTGGAATGCCAGTGGATGCGCACTCAGGCCCTATATTGACCATGGAGACTGGAGGGTTGTAGACCAAGAGAGATCAGGAAGGGCAGAACAGGTCAATCGGCCACCAGGAATTCAGGTCAAGCCTTGAGAATTTTATCTTCTCCTGATTAGAAAATGGGCTGAGGATTGTGTCTACTGTGGCACATTGCTAACGCATACTTACATCTTTTCTATCCTTTTAAAAAAAATGGGGGAACAGGTGTATGGGAAAGGTTCAGAATATAAAATGAGTTGGATTTACATTTTATAATCCACCTGGTAAGGATGTTAACCCGCTTTAGTTGATTCAGCAATCTTGCTCATTGCTTCGGGATGAACGATGCCATGTAAGAAGAGGTGATTCATTTGTACAAATGGAGAGTCTTTCCGCCGTGTTTAACGCGAAGGGGGTGCGTGGAATGAGGAAACCACGGCTTAATCTCTCTCCTACTCTTAAGATAAGCAGAGAACAAAGTTGACAGCAGCACCTATTTAACATCCTCTCTTGCCTGCCTTCTCAAATAAGGCCTTGTACTCGCAGAGCTAGGAAGCTTAGCATTTTGAACTGCCGCTGTCAGAATTCTGAAATACTTCTCCAAAAAGTAACTTTCCCCAGGTTTTGGTGTGGGCAGCTCCTGACCAGACGTTGCTTATTAAGGCTGCTTTTTGGCAACTGAGGTTTGGGAAAGCTGGCTGAAATCTTGTCTGTTCATACCCTCCAACATTTCATGAGGACAACTTGGATGCGGAGTTGAAGGATTTCATGGCTGGGATCCATAGATTTTTGTGGGTTTTTCGGACTATGTGGCCACGTTTGAGAAGAGTTTATTCCTGATGTTTCACCCGCATCTGTGGATGGCATCTCCAGAGAAAGAAGATGCCTCTGAAGATGCCAGTCACAGCTGCTAGCAAAACGTCAGGAACGAACTCTTTTAGAAAATGGCCACATAGCCCGAAAAACCCACAAAAAGCGATGGGATGTTGTGGCCAAGAGAGAGGTCTTTCCCAGTCCTACCTGGAGACACTGTGGATAGAACAAGGGACTTACTGCATACAAAGCTTGTGTCATTGGACTCTTTCAGACGTGGGAAATTGGAAGTATAATCCAAGGGCAATCCAAACGCAATCCTGGGGTTTCACGTTATTGCGAATTAATTCTTCTCACGCAAATTCGGGCAAAAGGGAAGTCACTCCGAATGCAATCATGGGTTTCACGTTATTGCGAATTTAAGCTTCTCACGCGATTTTGGGCAAGGGGGGTTATTTTCGGGTAATGGGAAGTGATTCCGAATGCCTTCCGAATGGAGCAGGGGTTCAGGTAAATTCGCTAAACAATTGGCTCCATTCGGAATTGGGAGAAATTCCTCCCGTTTGAAAGAGTCCTTTGTAAAATGGTGCAGTGCTCTCAATGAATTTAGGAAAGTGTCCATTTCAGAATTTGACCCTTGGTCCTTCACAGTCATTGTCATCTTCACTGAAAGGCAAGAGCCTCCCAGGGTTCAGAACAGGAGACTTTCCCAGCCCTCCTTAGAGATGTAAGGTGTAGGAATACTGGATATCTATATCAAGCAGAGTGCAGCGAAGCCGGTGAAATATCACCTTGTGGTAGAAGCAGGAGAAAGTACTCAGGGTTCTCTTGTAACGTTAAAAAAAAGGAAAGACGTGCTTATATTTATTGTTTCAGGGAATCCATCTTGGGATAGGAAGGGAGATAAGACAACGGCAATTGGACAGTGGAAGACGCTGCCCTGGAGAGCGGTGAAGTCTCCTTCTTTGGAGGTTTTTCAACAGAGGTTGGATGGCCATCTGTTGGGAGTGCTTTGACTGTGTATTCCTTGCATGGCAGAATGGGGTTGGAATGGATGGCCCTTGAGGTCTCTTCCAAAGCTATGATTCTATGATTACCTACATTTCTGTAGAGGAGTCCCTAAGGCGGACTCTCGTCTATGGAAGATAGCTAGCATCCATAATAAGATGGGAGCCTCATGGTCACTCCTTTCTCAGGCAAAGGGGGACAATAGACTAACAAACGTTTTGGAGAAGGAGGATGTGACATCTGAAGGCAGCCAGGAAGCAACAGGCTTGAGTACATGTATCAAAGGAGTTTATCATACGACGGAATTTGGGGGTATAATGCAATGGCAATCCAAACACAATCATGGGGTTTCACGTAATTGCGTATGAGTGTATCTCACACAATTTTGGGCAAAAGGGAAGTCATTCCGAATGCAATCATAGGTTTTACGTTAAAGCGTATAAGAGTATCTCACGCAATTTCAGGCAATGGGGGGTCATTTTTGGGAAATGGGAAGTCATTCTGAATGCAAACACAATTAGATTTTACGTAATTTCGCTAAACTAGCAAATTTACGTGAATTCGAATTGGCTCAATTCGAAATTGGGAGAAATTCCTCCCATGTGATAAACTCCAAAGAAAGAAATAGAGAGGTGAAGCTAAAGAGCAGGCATGCTCTCTAGAGTTCCCTCTCAATAATTATTCTATACAAGTGTTAATGCCTCCTTGCTTCCATCGTAAGGAACTGAATGTTGGACTGTCAAAATTGAAATCTGTATGGTATATCTGAACTATGGTCCTTACCCAGAATGTTTCAGTCCCTGACGTATTCAATGAAAAGCAGAAGATAGATCATGATACGAAAGACCCTTCTTCTCCTGAAAAATTGGAGAGCTGCTCCCTGGTAGAGTTGACATTGTTAGAAGATACAGCAGGTTCTGTATTTGGTCTCCCCACTCTTTTGTCCACTAGAGATAAAATGGATTAGACAGAAAATGATTAGGAACTTGACCGTCCTTTTCTGTTAGCTTCCTCTGTCAGCTATCAATCCCAAAAACATTAGGGACAGCTTACATCATCTGGTTCAGCCAGGATTAGAACTCACCTCTGTTGTAAAGAAAAGCAACTAGCCCAGGTTGAACTCTCTCCATCTTGGTTTTCTGGCCTGTGTCTCTCTGCATCGTGAAGGAAGACATGTTTAACCTGCCATCCTTTTTTAACTTTAGGGTAGGTCAGAAAGGACCAGGCTATTTCTATTCTAAGGCTGCATTTCTTTAATAAATATTTCTCCTTCTGATGATTCTAAACTTATTTTCTGCCTCCATTTGGCTCTTGTAAATTAATCCTCCTAAGATGGGGTCTCCCACTATTGCTGGAGAAAAGGGTCTAATAGGCCTTTCTTTCCCACAAAAATCTCTCTATATTCATCCCCTCTAAAGAGTTTATCAGATGACGGAAATTGGAAGTATAATCTAATGGCAATCCGAACACAATGATAGGGTTTCACGTTATCGCGTATTAAAGCATCTCACACAATTTTGGGCAAAAGGGAAGTCATTCCGAACGCAATCATGGGTTTTACGTTATTGCGAATTAAAGCATCTCACGCAATTTCAGGCAACGGGGGGTCATTTTTGGGTAATGGGAAGTCATTCTGAATGCATTCCGAACGCAATAGGAATTCACGTAAATTTGCTAAACTAGCAAATTCACATGAATTTGAATTGGCTCCAGTTGGCTCCATTTGCAATAAAGAGAAATTCCTCTCATCTGATAAACTTCTAAGAGATAACTCTAGTAAAACTAGTTTAGAGGGACAAAGTTTCTGACCTGGTAGGAACAACTTTCTTACGATAGGCTGTTACACACTATAAAATTATAACACTGCCATTCCACTTCAGCTGCCATGGAAACATGGAATTCAGGTGTTAGTTTGGTGAGGTGGAAGAGCTCTCTGTGGATTAATTGCAAACATAAAATCATAGAATAGAATAATAGAATCAGAGTTGGAAGGGACCCCAAGAGCCATCTAATCCATCCCCCTTCTGCCACGCAAGACACAACCAAAACTCTCCCTGTGACAGATGGCCCTCCAGTTTCTGTTTAAAGACCCCCAAAGAAGGAGACACCACCATTCTCTGAGGGAGGTTTCTTCCACTGTTGAACATCTCCTACTATCAGGAAGTTCCTCCTAAGGTGTAGCTTAAATCCGTTGCTCTGGGTTCTTTTCTCTGGAGCAGCAGAAAACAAGCTTGCTCCATCCTCAGTGTGGCACCCCTTCAAATATTTAAACAGGGCTGTCATGTCACCTCTTAACCTTCTCTTCTCCGGGCTAAACATCCCCAGTTCCCTAAGTCGTTCCTCATAGGGCATGGCTTCCAGACCCTTCACCATCTTAGTCGCCCTCCTTTGGACACGCTCCAGTTTCTCCACATCCTTTTTGAATTGTGGTGCCCAGAACTGGACACAGTATTCCAGGTGGGGCCTGACCAAAGCAGAGTAGAGCGGCACTATGACTTCCCTTGATCTAGACACTATACTTCTATTGATGCACCCTAGAATTGCATTGGCTTTTTTTAGCTGCCGCATCACACTGTTCATGTTCAGCTTGTGGTCTACTAGGACTCCTAGATCCTTTTCACATGTGCATCCTTTCTTGAATTGCAAATCCTAGTATTCCATGGGATAAGACCATGACAGTTAGAGTGGCATCATAGTGTTAATCAAAGGGTGTTTTATCTTCTCTTGAGCTTTCTCTCAAAAACCCCACCCTTTTAATATATGAAATAAAGGTTAAAACCTGCACGACATGAACTTTTAATATTGGAAGAAACAAACGTCAGGGAAGAATACGGGTGTTGGTATCTTCTCTTCCTTTCTGTCTTCTGTACTCCTCCACACACAATGATGCCGTTGCTGCTGACAGCTCTTCACATGGTGACTTTTCTCAAAATCTCATGTAGTGATTGAATGGAGATGAGTCACTTGTCTTGGGATCTACTTTCCATTTAGGTGTGCAGAAAAGAGCAAGGCTTCAGAGGCTGGCTGCTTTGAGCTTGTTTGCTTTGAGAAGCAATTTCTGGTAATATTGATGATAGTAATGACAAATTAATTTAGACCCACCTATTAGTGTACAGCGTATTGAATAACACAATGAATAAAGCTGCAACGGGGTGGAGGAATGGAATGTACTATGGGATGAATATCAGAAAATGGAATTGCCAATACTTAGGACTTTATCAGACGAGGGAAATTGGAAGTATAATCCAATGGCAATCCAAACACAATCATGGGGTTTCACGTTATTGCGAATTAAAGTAGCTCACGCAATTCTGGGCAAAAGGGAAGTCATTCCGAACGCAATCATGGGTTTTATGTTATTGCATATTAAAGCATCTCACGCAATTTCGGGCAATGGGGGGGTCATTTTCAGGCAACGGGAAGTCATTCTGAACGCATTCCAAAGGCTGGGAAAGACTCCTGTTTTATGTAAAAAGCAATGAACTATTGCTGCTGGGTAATAGGAATCTAGATACTGTCTGATCTTGGAAGCTAATCAGGGTCAGCCCTGGTTAGTACTTTGATGGGAGGCCACCAATGAACATCAGGTGCTGTATTTTGGAGGAAAGAACTAGCAACACCACTTGTATTACTTGTTTAAGAAAACCCTGTGAAATTCATAGGATCATCATAAATTGACATATCTAGGGGTAGCTGTGTTGACCACATAGCAAAGTACAATAACATTCACAATCCACAAAACAGTGATACCTTCATGGTGACAACCAAAATGTACAAAATACATGCTGCAAGCTTTGTAACACCTTTGCCTGGTGAAGAAGCCAGTGGAGCTCTGAAAGCTTGTGACCTGTATTTTGTGTGTTTTGTTTGGTTGGATAAAGGCATCATGGTTTTGTAGTATATGTCCTGCTGAAACAAGCACAAAGGTATCACTGTTTTGTAGATTTGGGATATTATTGTCCATAAATTGACAGGTGACTTGAAGGCATTTCTACGCACAATAGAATGCAATACCTTCCCAATTCTATGAAACAGTGATACCTTTATTGGCCAACCCAAATGCACAAAATAATCATGCCAGTTTTCAAAGCTCCATTGGCTTCTTCGTCAGGCAAAAGTGTTAAAAATCACACTGGAAAGGAAAAAAAAGGACAATGTTAGAGTCACAGGTCTACAATTTGTCCAGATTTTTTGTTGTTGTTGTCAGTTAAGATGGTCTGTAAAGTTTTCCATATAGGCAGGGGCCACTCCTGTTGTTGGCCATGTGGGCACTGGGGAGTTTATCATATGATGGAAATTGGAAGTATAATCCAATGGCAATCCGAACGCAATCATGGGGTTTCACGTTATTGCGAATGAGTGTATCTCATGCAATTTCGGGCAAAGGGAAGTCATTCCGAATGCAATGATGGGTTTTACATTATTGCGCATTAGAGTATCTCACGCAATTTCAGGCAATGGGGGGGGGTCATTTTTGGTAAATGGGAAGTCATTCTGAATGTATTCCGAATGCAATTAGAATTCATGTAAATTCGCTAAACTAGTGAATTTACGTGAATTCGAATTGGCTCCATTCGAAATAGAGAGATAAACTCCTGGGGGACAAAGAGCTGTAAAATCCAGTCAATAAAATTTCAAAATTGCAACAGAAAAAGTAACTTCCCTTGAGAGCCAGACTGGTTGCATCCTAGATGAGGCTACCAGCTCCCTTTTTAGGCAGAAAACATTGAATTTCAGAAGAAGCCTCTGTACTGTTTGCATCTGGTAAAAGCTTTAGGTGTTGTATAGGGAAAAAACACTAAGCGTCGTCCCAGTAAAAGGATGGGTTTTACCTTTCTTGCAGATATACACCTCAAAAGAGCTAGATCCAACTGACACATACAATAGGAGTCCCACACTTTTCCCAAAGTTGCTCTGCCATGGCCAGTTCTTCAAACATCAACCAACAGTGTCTTACTGCTCAGAGCTTACATCTTTTCTCCCAGTCACTTGATATTGTTTGCAAATATAAAGGAAGGCCAAATATGATCAGCCACAAAGGACAAGTAAAATCTCCCACCATAGAGTCTTGCAAAATAATTTGGATTCTGGGTTATGTGTGATATTAAATACAAACGCTGCCTTGGATTCGACTGCACTTCGGAAGAAAGGATTGAGCGTTTTTTATAGGTCAATGTCACACGGGGAGAAAAATTTAAAAAAATCTCTAGGAAAGTTACATAAGTCCCAAGGCAGGAGATGTTTACAGTATATTAGACTGCAGCCTTTCATCAATATTTAACAAGATTTCTCATCTTCAACTAGCAGTATTTCTTTTCAAGCTTATTCCTTGGCTTATTTCTGAGCCTAGTAGCAGATGCAGCTGTGCCACATTTAAAGATTTGTTCAAGTCTCATGTTTTTGGCTTCTTCAAAAGTGCTGTCTTGGAAGTTTAAGTTGCCATGCTTAACCTGACAATTTCCAGATACAGTGGGCCTTTGGTATCCACTGAGGTTTGGTTCCAGGACCCCCCCATGGATATCAAAATCCATGGATACTCACCTCCCATTAAATACAATGACATATATAGTGAAATGGTTTCCCTTATATAAAGGTTTGCTTATGGAATGTATGTATTTTAAAAAATATTTTAAAGCTGTGGGCGTTTGAATCCGTGGATTAAAAAAAAAATCCGTGGATACTGAGGGCCGACTGTATATTATTTTGAATACTTTCAAGCCATGGATGCTTGAATCCATGAATAAAGAATCTGTGGATATGGAGAGCCAACTGCATTTACAAATCTCACAGTCTACGCAGAGGGGGAAAAATCCAACCGTACCTTGCATTTTCCTGGTCCATTGCAGTCTACAACAATCTTGTTAATGCCATACAGACACAGCAAGGTGACATTGGCCTAACTAGCAACATGTTTTCCTCTGGTGAGCTCATTTCTGTGCAATGGGGCTGTCTAGGGATCCCCACCTTTGTGTTATTTTTGGCCACATGATCGTGTCTGCTTTGCTGGTTTTTTTCCCCTTCCCTTCATGCATCAACCTATCAACCAATAGCTGTTACGGTTTGACTGTCAATCGAATGATCATTGTGCACTCAGAATGGATGTTTCATCATCCTGATCAGCATTGCATTCTCTTTGTATTTACTTTGTATTTACTTTGGTGAATGGAGTGTATGCATTCCCTCTTCTTTATTGCGAATGGAGCCAATTGGAGCCAATTCAAATTCACGTGAAGTCACTAGTTTAGCGAATTCACATGAATTCCTATTGCGTTTGGAATGCATTCAGAATGACTTCCCATTCCCCGAAAATGACCCTCCCATTGCTCGAAATTGTGTGAGATGGTTTAATTCGCAATAATGTAAAACCCCATGATTGCATTCGGATTGCCATTAGATTATACTTCCAATTTCCATCGTCTGATAAGGTCCCTAAAGGTGCAAAACAACTGGTAGAGTTGCATTTTGCCACTGATCTACTGCTACAGCTCTTGTTATCTTTTCCTCTTCTGCTCAGCCTGGCATCCGTCTGTAGGTCACTAAAATGAATACCCGGCTTGTTGGGGGCAATTAGCTTACACTTTGTAAACCACTTTGTACATTGGTAAGCGGTATAGAAATGTACTTGCTATTGCTATTCCCCCAGCTCTTCACTCACTCTTCAAGCACTTCAAGAGAAGGGCAGAAAACTTGGGGGGGGGGGGGTTCATTTGAATATCTCTGAAATGTCTAAAAATGCACTTTCGAAATACATTTTAAAAATAACTGGAATACATCATGTGTTATACTAATGCTGTTATGACTCATTACATTGCTTTTGAAATTTAGCTCTGTTATCTTTCTTTCTGCCAGCACACACACACACTCACATCTACATACGTACATCTTATTACTTTCCATCTCTAGATTTCAGTTGGTTCATTTAGAAATGTGAATCAAATGCAATTCCATACCATCCTTACATTGAATTAATCAGGACATACTTCTGAATACACATATTTAGGACTGCTCTGTAGGTTAACATCTTAAAATCCAGCCAATATCTTTCATTGCCACTTCTTTCACAAACACACCACTTGTCGTTGTTGTTGTTGTTGTTAAAGTTTATTTACAGTACAGTCTCGATTATCCAACCTTCGGTTATCCAACATTCCGGATTATCCAATGTCGCGGCTGCTGTGATTTCTTTAAATTTTCTGTGATTTCTTTAAATTTTCAGAGGACTGAACTGTTTGTACTGTACCTCACAATGTTGATCAGTGGTTTCTTTACATTTACTTTTACTGTTATTGCAATAAAGCTTCAATATTTTTGCAATTCATAGTGATTTCAAGGCTTTTCTTGGACCTTCCGGATTATCCAACATTTTTGGTTATCCAACTATCAGCCGGTCCAGTTTATGTCGGATAATCGAGACTCTACTGTATATAGCGCTGTACATTTTATGCAATGCTTTACAGATTATATGCCATAGGAAGATTTTTATCTGTATGGCATACAATTTAAAATCAAAAGTAGCAAAATATAATCTAGCAATTTATCATTAAAACAACTCTAAAAGAACAGGGTATGGTGTTTATCACACTGGGGCTAATTTCGGCATTAAAGAGAGATTAAAGCACATTTAAAGCATCCTGCAAATAAAACTAAAATGGCAAGTAATTGCGCAAATGATTATCATATACAATTGCGCAAATAAAGTAATCTTGGAAATGCATTGTTGCTGAAAAGATGCAGGCCAATGCTTCTTTGTGACCACTCTAATGGCAGGTTTTGTGCAATGTTTTGTGAAATAGTTTTGCACAATTAAACAGTTTTTCCAGGGTATTCACGGGATAAACTCCTGATCTCCTTTGTGGGATAAACTCCCAAAAAAACAACACACCCTAATACACATTATCTAAATAAGCTTGTTTTAATGCTAGCAAAACAGAGGCCCATTAATTGTCGTACTTCACTCTTTTTCCTTAGAAAAGATATTTGTCGAAGCTCATTTTGTATAAGTAGCTGAATTTTCTTTCTAATGCTTCCTTTCTTTTTCTTTTCATGTAGAGCTATGAATGACATTGGAGATTATATAGGGTCAAATATAGAAATATCTTGGTTACCCAACTTGGATGACTTGATGAAAGGTTATGCCCGGAATTTCAGGCCTGGGATAGGAGGTAAGATGGACATACAGTGAGTACCGTATATACTCGACTACAAGTCAGCTTTACATATAAACTGAGGGCAGGTTTTGGATTTTCGTATAACCTATGTATGAGTTGAGGCTAAAAATGGTGGATTTTTATATGACCCCATAGATAAGCCGAGGATAAAACTTAGGGGCATGTAACAAAGGATGTAAAGGATGAAAGAAAGGTAAGCAATGCCAAAGAACATACAAAATTCCAGCAGGCGTAACTGTTTGTGTTCACCTTAAAGACTGGATGGATGAGCGAGTAGACTATATTCTGGCCTTTCACTAGGGAGTTTATCAGACGACGGAAATTGGAAGTATAATCTAATGGCACATCTCACATCCAGCCTTTAAGACATTGGTTTTCACCAATTTCTCCTGATGATGATGATGATTATTATTATTACTACTACTATTATTATTTTGTAATCTAGTGCTAAAGTGCTTTAGCAATAATATACCAGTTACACCTTGGCATCATTTTGTTTTAGTGCTAAAATTCTTCTTTCCCTTGCTTGGTCTCTGTGATATGAGTCCTGGAATCAATATAAGTTTACTTTGCAATGGTCAGCTTTACTGCTTTCTGAGATAATACACACACACAGTGATAAGTACAGATATATTTTTTAGTTCAGAAAGGATTGGGTTAATTTATTAATTTTTTTATTAATTTTATTTGTATAGCTCTGTAAATTTACACAGTGCTGTACATACAATCATAAATTAGACGGATCCCTGCCCTCAGGCTTACAGTCTAAAAGAGATAACACAAAAGGAAGAGATTAATTTAAACTAATCTGGGAAGTGGAACTGTTTAGTTCCATTTATTGCAAGTGGGTTAAGCTCTTGTTCACAATTTGCAAGTGCCCTAACTAGACCTGGTCCTCTAGGCCCAGAAAATCTAATATTTTAATCTTAACACTGTGAATATTATAGTTATAAATGGTTTTACTTATATCTCTTTTTATTTTGTAAGCCACCATGAGTCCCTCTCTTTTGGGAACATCTATTCACACCCATCTGTTCACATTTTCTTTTTGTCCTACACAAAGCTCTGTTGATGTGTAGGAGAACAATTGGAGGGGTGTCACAGAAGAGCTTGGAAAGTTACTTTTTAAAGTAATTCATTCCTATAGGTTGTTACGAATGATTCAGAAGTAACCCCTTGCCACTAACCATTAAGATATTGAAAAAGTAATTTCTCGGATTCCATGCTGTGCTACTTATTTCTATTCTATTACTTTGTTGGTTTTTTTAAAGATTAAAGATTAGGACCTTATCAGACGTTGGAAATTGGAAGTACAATCCAATGGCAATCCGAACGCAATCATGGGTTTCACGTTATTGCGAATTAAAGCATCTCACGCAATTTCGGGCAATGGAGGGGTCATTTTCAGGAAATGGGAAGTCATTCTGAACGCATTCCAAGTGTAATTGAAATTCACGTAAATTCTCTAAACTAGCGAATTCACGTGAATTCGAATTGGCTCCAATTAGCTCTATTCGAAATAAAGAGAAATTCCTCCCATCTGATAAGGTCCTAAGAAAACTCTGGCCTGTTGTTCTGCTAGTTGCTAAATTCTGGGATTTATAGAGTAAAAGGGAATATTTCCAAGCTATAGTGGGGGCAACATTAATTGACCTCTTGCCTCAACATCATACTCCTGTAAGACGTCTCAAGGTCCATGAAGACCTGCATTTGAATTCAGAAATGTCTGTGATTGCCTCCATTTTAACATCTCCCTTTCTCTGTCTTCGATTCAGGGCCCCCTGTGAATGTCGCCCTAGCTATCGAAGTAGCCAGCATTGACCATATCTCAGAAGTTAATATGGTAAGTTGGCATGAGAAACACATTGGTGGCAATGGCATCAGTCTGCCAAGGAGGAGGAAAAAAAGGATTTATTTTCTATTTAAGCAGGGTTGCATTTAGGCTGACAACATGATATGATAGCCCTGTTTAAGTATTTGAAGGGGTGTCACATTGGGGATGGAGCAAGCTTGTTTTCTGTTGCTCCAGAGAGTAGAACCCAAAACAATGGATGCAAGCTGCAAGAAAAGAAATTCCACCTCAACATTTGGAGGAACTTCCTGACAGTAAGGGCTGTTCGACAGTGGAACGCTCCCACAGAGTGTAATGGAGTCTCCTTTTTGGAGACCTTTAAACAGAAGCTGGATGGCCATCGGTTGGGGATGCTTGGATTGAGAGCATATGAAAATTCATTGGGTTTTGGCTGCAACTTGTTTTGCTCAAATTGCCCCTTCTAGATTAATTCTGGAAGTCAAACAGGAAGTTGATTTACTCCGAGATAGGAAGTGTTAGTGTTGCTAAAACATAGGAGTTTATCATACGATGGAATTTGGGGTTATAATAGAATGGCAATCTGAACGCAATCATGGGGTTTCACGTAATTGCGTATTAGAGTATCTCATGCAATTTCATGCAATGGGAAGTCATTTTTGGGTAATGGGAAGTCATTCTGAACACATTCCGAACGCAATTGGAATTCACGTAAATTCACTAAACTAGTGAATTCACGTGAATTCGAATTAGCTCCAACTGGCTCCGTTCGAAATAAAGAGAAATTCCTCCCATCTGATACACTCCAACGGTACTTTGGAAAAGCTGGTTTAGACTATAAGCTTCTGTTGAAATGCTGGTTTGAGATATCCTGGGATCTGAAATCACCACTTGGTGAATTCACTTTCTCATACTCTGAAATGATCAAAATGCTTTTCTTAGGCTTAGTTCCTTTTAGTCAGATCTTTAAGGTAAAAAAGCGCATTCAGGCCTTTATCCACAGGCTTGCCATCCATGGATGGCCCCATCCCATTCGTCCCAATGTTGGCGCAAGCGTGTGGCCACACCGCCCTTAAGAAGAATGGAACTTGATGTCCCGCGATCTTTAGCATCCACAGGAGGGTTTGGAATTGGACCCCCACAAAAACTGTACTGGTAGTTTTGGTGCCACTCTTTTGCCTTTTGCTCTAATAATCTCTGAAATCAGTATGTAGAGACATCTTGCAGCACCTTTGAGACATACTGAAAGAAAGAAGTTGGCCAACAGGAGCTTTTGTAGGCTACAGTCTACCTCCTCAGATGCATTTAGTCAAGTTTCTTGAAGAGGCCGATGGATTTTGACTCCATCCAGTTAAATCGGGTGCTTTCCATAGTGGTTGAATTCAAAGATATAGCCATGCTAGTTTGTAGTATCAGTACCTAGAGAGAGCTTGTAGCACCTTTGAGACTAACTGGGAGGAAGAAACTGGCAGCCTGAGCTTTTGTAGGATTCAGACTACTTCCTCAGATGCATTTAGAGGAAGTGGACTCAACTCTACAAAAGCTCACGCTGCCAACTTCTTTCTTTCAGTGGAGTTAATCACATGGGAGAAATTTCTCTCAATTGCGAATGGAGCCAATTCGCAATTATGTGAATTCGCTAGTTTAGCAAATTTACGTGAAATCTGATTGCATTCGGAATGCATTCAGAATGACTTCCCATTTCCTGGAAATGACCCCCTATTGCCCAAAATTGCATGAGATACTCTAATACGCAATTATGTGAAACCCCATGATTGTGTTTGGAATTACTTCCCATTATCCGAAATTGCGTGAGATACACTCATTCGCAATTACGTGAAACCCCATGATTGCGTTCGGATTCCCATTGCATTATACCCCCAAATTCTGTCGTATGATAAACTCCAGTGAGTCTCAAAGGTGCTACAAGATTTCTCTCCAAACTGATTCTACAGACTAAGATGGCTATATCTTTGAATTCCATCTCTGGGATGCCACTGAAATTGAATTCACTTGTCAGGTGGAAAGAGGTTCCCTATGCATAACTTACAATTTACTTCAACTAGCCCTTTTTTTGTAATCGCAGCTGGTGATTTTTGTTTCTAGGAATATACAATGACTGTTTTTCTGCATCAGAGCTGGCGGGATGACCGCCTGTCATACAATCACACGAACGAAACTCTGGGCCTGGACAGTCGCTTTGTGGACAAGTTGTGGCTACCAGACACCTTCATAGTCAATGCAAAGTCAGCCTGGTTCCACGATGTGACGGTGGAGAACAAGCTCATTCGGTTGCAGCCTGACGGGGTCATTCTATACAGCATCAGGTAAAACGAAACCTCGAGGAACAAGGGTTAATAATAAATTAATAATAAGGGACCATGAATATGACGGTACAATCAAAACAAAAAGGAAACACTCTATGGCTGCATCCACACTGCAAAAAATAATCTGCGTTGACTCCTCTTTAACTGCTATGGCTCAATGCTATGGAATTCTGAAACTGCAGTTCGTTGCGCTGCCAGACCTTTCTGACAGAGAAGGCAATGGAGTTTATCAGACGAGGGAAATTGGAAGTATAATCTAATGGCAATCGGAACACAATCATGGGGTTTCATGTTATTACGTATTAAAGTATCTCACGCAATTTCGGGCAAAAGGGAAGTCATTCCGAACGCAATCATGGGTTTTACGTTATTGCGTATTAAAGCATCTCACACAATTTTGGGCAATGGGCAGTCATTTTTGGGTAATGGGAAGTCATTCTGAACGCATTGCGAACGCAATTGGAAATCACGTGAATTCGCCAAACTAGCGAATTCATGTGAATTCGAATTGGCTCCAATTGGCTCCATTCGAAATAAAGAGAAATGTCAAACTGGATTATTTCTGCAGTTTGGATGCAGCATCAATTTCGAGGCAGTCTGGCGGAGCCTTTAGCCATACTTTTAATTCAAAGTGGCATATAAACAGATAAATAAATAGCTGTACTTATGGACTAATTGCTTCCCTCGGTTTCAGTGTTCCCCAGCTGTAAAAGATTGATTTAGTTGCTTGGTCTTTGTGCAGCTGTGCTGGCCAATTTTGAAACGGTGCTCAAATGCCTTGGCACATAGTAATTCCCAAAATGGGCTTGTGCTTGTATATGTTATGTAGCCCTCGCATCTGGTGGTTGAGGAGGTGCAGTAGGCTCTGTCTTCAGGTCACCAGTTTGCACATGGTTATAGCTCTTTCTGGGCAGCAACAGTAGTGAGGGGTGATACTGGAGGAAGATCTCTCAAAGGAGTTTATCATACGACGGAATTTGGGGGTATAATGCAATGGCAATCCGAACGCAATCATGAGGTTTCACGTAATTGCGTATGAGTGTATCTCATGCAATTTCGGGCAAAAGGGAAGTCATTCCAAACACAATCATAGGTTTTATGTTAATGCGTATGAGAGTATCTCACTCAATTTCGGGCAATGGGGGGGTCATTTTCGGGAAATGGGAAGTCATTCTGAACGCATTCTGAACACAGATTTTATGTAAATTCACTAAACTAGTGAATTTACGTGAATTCGAATTGGCTCAATTCGAAATTGGGAGAAATTCCTCCCTTGTGATAAACTCCAAAGACAGCAATAGCATAGCTCACACTTGTTGTTATTGTTATTGTTGTTGCTGTTATCATAATCATTTATTTATAGAAAACATGCCGGGGGGCTGTGTTGGCCATTTAACAAATACGAACAAAAATCCATCCGTGATACCTTTCTTGGCCAAGTGAAATGCACAATGTACTTGTTGCAGGCTTTCGAAGGTCCATAGGCTTCTTCATCAGGCAAGATGTTACAAACCAAATAGGAGGGGAAGAAGTTAGAGTTCAATCAAGAATCAATACAATCTAAAACAAAGATATTACATGATTAAATCATCTCTCAGATAATACTAACAAGTATACAAAGAACACGAAGGGGCTGTACAGATGGGTAGAAAGCGGCGGCCAGAGGCCACCACTTTCTGCCTCGGATCATTGCCGCAGCAACCACATGTCATGGCAACTATCCACCCAAAAAAAGGACCCACAAAACACGACTCCTTTTTCCAACACTACAGGGCTGGGTGTGCAGTCACTGTGGCCCCAGTCCAGCACTTCCAGGGGCAGCACAGAGCCGTCCCTGTTGGGTGGGTCTATCCAGCCCCAAGGTCTCTCAGAGATCCTGTGATGATTGAGATTCTCAGATGGGGTTATCAAATGGGAGAAAAAAGAATGTTCCCATTGTTATAGCGCAATCGTGCAGATTTTCACACAGAGGAGTTTATCACATGGGAGGAATTTCACTCAATTGCGGATGGAGCCAATTTGCAATTGCGTGAATTTGCTAGTTTAGTGAATTTACGTGAAATCTGATTGCGTTCGGAGCGCATTCAGAATGACTTCCCATTTCCTGAAAATGACCCCCCCCATTGCCCGAAATTGAGTAAGATACTCTAATACGCAATTACGTGAAACCCCATGATTGCGTTCGGAATGACTTCCCATTATCCGAAATTGCATGAGAAACACTCATACGCAATAACAGGCAATGCCATTTCCCATTGGATTATACCCCCAAATTCCAGTGTATGATAAACTCCAAAGTCAGTACTTCTCCCATGAATAACCTGGAATTGTCCTGTAACTTCTTATTAACGGGGAAACGCTGTGAATGGTTTGCCAACAGTACTTCATTCGCACTATTTCAAATGTGCAGAAGCTAATAACTATGTATTTGAGACATTGGGGAGTGCTGTTGCGGAGCTTTTCCCAGTCTGCGCTTTAGCACAGACAATTCCCTTTCATTGCTAGGATCATTTTCGGAGTAAATTTCTATCTTATTTTGAGGTACAGGGCACCATTTTATTTGAACTAGATATATATTATATTGTTAAATATAGAAATTTCATTTGTTATTTCATTGGTATTTAACACCAGATGATCTAGCTAAAATATGTAATATGTTGGAAATGTTCGAAAGAAAAGGGGACATTTTTCCATAGTTGGTGGACATGTAAAATAGTCAGCGGCTACTGGGTTGAAATACATAAAACAATTTGTGATATTTTAAAAATAACACTGGAGTTTACACCAGAAATATACCTGTTAAATATAATAGACTTAGATATTGGGGGGGCAGACTATTATTTCATTTAACAACTGCAGCAAGAATGGTATTAGCCCAAAAATGGAAAGAAAATGATATTCCCAACTTAGAAGATTGGATTGTAAAAATATATGATTTAGCAGAGACGGACAAACTTACAAGATTAGTGACCGACAGAAACACTGAAGAATTTTTAAAAGATGGGAGAAATGTAATAATTTTTTTTGCAACAAAGAGGAGGTCAGTTAATGACAGAAGGATTTACAGAATAATGAAGAAGAATAGTGACTGGAAATGTATTGTTGCTATAATATAGATTTTGCAAATTTGTGTGATGATACTGGATTTAATGAATTTAATTAAAAAGATTGTATGTAAAGTTCTGTGTAAATTTACAGCTCTATATAAATAAAGGTTAATAATAATAATAATAGTAGTTATGGAAAACAGATGGTCAAATTTGACAATTTTGTAATTAACAATGCTAAGAACAAATGTGACAAACTTAAGAAAGTTAATTAAAAATATATTTATATATATATGTTATCTTTAGATAACATACAGAAATGCAGTAGCATACGGACTATTGTTCAAGAGATAATAAGCCGACGACAAAGGAATTTCTTGGTTGTATTTTCATTCACAAGATAGGAAGGTGTAATTGTGTTTTGTGTAATGTGGTTCATGTTGCTAAGTTTTATGTCAAGGGTACGAAGGGGGGAAAGGAATGGAGATGGTTGGGTCAAGTTGAGGAAAGCAAATAAGAAGATAGATTTAGAAAGTGAAGAAGGTTGGAGAAAGTAGGGTGATTAGGATAGAAATGAAGTGAGAGTTGTAGGAAGAGTATAAAGAGTAGGGAAGAGTATGAAAGAAAGATAGGAAGTTAACCCAACAGGGTACTACTTGAAAGTTAGGAGTAGAAGAGAGAATGACTGGCATAATGATGAAGGAAAGACAACATTTGATAGAACAAGACTTAAAGATTAAGGTAACTTGACTGGACAATATAATAATTTATCATTTACGGGAGGGGTGGGTGGGATTTTGGATAGGGTTAAATCAGTCCTTTAGTTATATTTTTTTATTTGTACCGTGTTAGATATGTTGTTATGTTGTACCACAGTGCTGTTATTTGATTTGTTTGTTTTTTTCTTTGTCATAGAAGTCTTTGTCTATTTGTTTAATAAAATAAAATTTAAGAAAATAAATATAGACGTTTTATTTTGCTCTGTTTGTGATGGAGCCCTATTTTTCGGATGTGCGCAGTAGCACAATAATGACACGTGCGCGAAACATCCAATCGTGATATATTAACGCTACAGCAACGCGTTCAACCTTTGTATGCAGAACGTGACTGCTCTTTTGTTCCGCTTTTGTTCCGTTGTTACACCGTGATTGCACATCTGTGCAGAACCATAGATCACCATGGCGCTAGGCTTCCCTTATTTTCCAATAGCGTGATAATCTCCATTGTCACCCTCCTCTACTGCTGCTGCACAGATGACTTTGTTTTGACTAGGTTGTTGCAGGACATGTTCTAAGCCATTGGTGTTAACTGCATTGCTGTGATCATTGTCATTTATCATCTTTGCGTTGGCTAGGATTACCTCAACGGTGGCCTGTGACATGGACCTTACCAAATATCCTATGGATGAACAGGAATGCATGCTCGATTTGGAGAGCTGTGAGTTGAAACCTATGAGATCTGTTTAAAGGGGCTTTCACAAATAAGAAGCTGGTAGATGCAAGGCAGGGAAGGGAATACCTTTGAGACATAAAGAGAGATTAAAGTGCATTTGAAGCATCCCGCAAATGAAGCGGCAATGTCGAGTAATTGCGCAAATCATTATCACATGCAATTGCGCAAATAAAAGTGATATTGGAAATGCATTCTCACTGAAATCTCAAAAGTAAAAAGATGTGCGTTGATGCTTCTTTCATGGTGGGTTTTGTGCAATGTTGTGTGAAATCGTTTCGTGCAATTATGTGATTTTTTCCAGGATGGGATAAACTCCCCTAACTCCCAATCTCTTTTATGTGATAAACTCTATACAAAATTGGGGAGGGAGGATGGGGTCTCTATATGCTGTGGGGACAGAACGGAGTGGGAGGGCAAGGACACCTTTTGGTCCTAGACCAATAGGGCCATAGTCTACTAGATTTTGAATCAATACAACTCAACCAGACAACAGGATATTTGTGGGGTTTTTTTTTTTCACTTTTCCCCCCCTTCTTTATTATTTCTTTCATATTTACATACATATTATACATGAATTGCCATCTTTGTCCATATCTCAATCCAGTACATTTAATTGTGTCTTATACATTAGTTTCTCCTTGTTTAACCCGTTTATATGCTCTTTTGTCTGTCTAGCCTTACTTCCCCCTTTTCCCTTTTCTTTGAGCCTTTTATTTAATTCAGCTATTCTTTTTCTATTTTTTGATTCCAGTATTTCCATATTAACTTCCAGTTATCATCCAAATCCAAATTATCTTCACTATTTGTTTCTTCTTTAATTTTCCTTGATAATCTATCTGTCACACTCATATCTAATAATTTCTTTAACCATTCTTCTAACTCAGGAGTCTCTGATGTTTTCCATTTTTGAGCATATATGATCCTTGCGGATGTTACCATATAAAATATCAGATTTCTATATTGTTTTTCAATTCTTTTTTCTAGGATCATAGTCATATTTAATAAATCCAATTCTGGTTTCATTCGAAATTGTACATCTAAGATTTCCATGATTGCTTTATGTAGAATATTTGTGGGTTGTTTTTTTAACCAGTCAACGGAATTGTGGCCATGGTTTCTCAGTGTTTCTTCTTATCTCTTCCCACTCCCCTATATTTATTCCATTTCTATTGGCAGATGGCTATGCCTCAGAGGATATTGTCTACCGCTGGTCTGAAAACCAGGATCAGATCCATGGACTGGATAAGCTGCAGCTTGCTCAGTTCACAATCACCAGTTACCGGTTCACGACAGAAGTAATGAACTTCAAATCTGGTAAGCAAACCCTTCCGTCCTTTAGAGGCTTTGCAGAAATGGTGCATAACATCTAGAGAAAAGGAAAAAAAAAAACAGTATTAAATTCTGTTTTTTACTGCAGCAGCTACGTGAGCATTTGAAACATTACTTTTAAAAAATTGGTTGCATTATTCATTCGGGGAACCAAAGTAAATAATTAGTTAAATGTACATCAATACATGATTAAAGCCACAGATGCTGGTGAAACGTCAGGAATAAACTCTTCTAGAACATGGACACATAGCCTGAAAAACCCATAAATAACTACTGCAGACTGGGTCAGCCAGAAAAATCAGCATTAGCAGAACATGTTATAAACCATCCTGGGAATAAAATGCTGTTTAAAAACACTGAAATTCTGGTCCATGCCAACAACGATATAGGAAGGGAGAGAAGGACCTTATAAAAGGCCTTGAGCTTCATAAAAGAAATATGTGATAATAGCTGTGCAATAAGTAATAAATACATAACACTCTCTTGTTTTTGAAATTTCATTCACCCAGCTGGCCAGTTTCCCCGACTGAGTCTCCACTTCCACTTGAGGAGGAATCGAGGTGTTTATATCATCCAGTCCTATGTGCCTTCCATCCTCTTGGTTGCAATGTCCTGGGTTTCTTTCTGGATCAGCCAGTCGGCTGTGCCTGCTCGAGTTTCATTAGGTAAAAGTGATGAAGGGATGTTAAAAACAAACAAACAAACAACTTTCAAGTTCATGAATGGCGTCTGACAGCAGATTGAACTCAAGTTGATTTAACAACATAGTTCCGGGTGGACTCTGGCTTGGAAGTCCAGATTTCCATTCCAAATATTCAGTTAAACCAATTTTATATGTGTGCAAAGGGATGGTGTAGCACCTTTGAGATTACCTGAAAGAAAGAAGCCACTAGGATGAGCTTGCATAGACTTGAGTCTACTTTGCATCTGCAGAAGCAGGCTCAGGTCTATGCTACCAGCTTCTTTCTTTCTGTTAATCTTAAAGGTGCTACAACATCCCTTTGCATACCGATTTTCCAGATTAACATGACTAGGAACCTTATTACATTCACTTTCATTCTCGATCTGGGCACGGCCAGGGGACACGCGCGGTCAAGGGAGAATGCATTTTACCACACACCGCACTGTCTTCAAGCCAGCCATTCTATCACCTGGCACCAGGCCGTTCCTGTTCAGGGCTGAGGCGCACCATTTTGCTCTGCTGGAAAGCTTCAGTCGGAGCAAAATTGTGCACCTCAGCCCTGAATGGGAACGGCCTGGCACTGGGCGATAGCATGGCTGGCTTGAGGACAGTGTGGTGTGCAGTAAAATGTGTTCTCCCTTGGCCATGCCCATCCCCTGCCTATGCCCAGATCAGTGTGAGTGTGAGTGTGATAAGGTTTTGTGTCTTTACATTCTACAACTTTATATGGAATTCTTACACAAATGTGCTCGGGCAGCAGTTGAGCAACAAAAAGGCTATGGCATACATACAAATTCACTATTATTAGTCACCATTGTTTCCAAAACTATATATGGACCTTATCAAACGGGAGGGATTTCTCTTTATTGCGAATGGAGCCAATTTGAATTCACGTGAATTCGCTAGTTAAGTGAATTCACGTGAATTCCTATTGCGTTTGGAATGTGTTCAGAATGACTTCCCATTGCCTGAAAATAACTGCCCTTTGCCCGAAATTGCGTGAGATGCTTTAATTCGCAATAATGTAAAACCCATGATTGCATTCAGAATGACTTCCCTTTTGCCCAAAATTGCATGAGATACTTTAATTCGCAATAACGTGAAACCCCATGATTGCGTTCGGATTGCCATTGGATTATGCTTCCAATTTCCAACGTCTGATAAGGTCCTATGTTACACAGATACACCTTTGTATCTGTGGGGGATGCATTCTGGAACGCCACCCCCACAGATGCAAAAAAATGTGGTTTGTCCACAATGCCGGTGCGACACGTGTGCAGCCACTAGTGTGCATGTGGCCACACATGCTACCATCGGTGACAATGGGGCTTGCTGTTCATGGATTTGAAATCTGTGGATGGAAAGCCCATGGATAGCAAGGCCCCATTGTATCTTATTTCAGTGTTATAGGTGTTATCATCTCTGGATGTTTTTGTACTGTTTAATTTGACATGAAATCAGGAGGAACTTGCAATTTGTTCTGTGTCTGAGCAAACTGTGCTTCTGCATGTTTCTGCCTCATTTAGGCCTTATGTTAATACTTGTTGACATTTCCCTTTTAGTACATGTTTCTCATCTTGGAGAAATTTAGCAGGACGCTAAACCCATGGATACTGACAAGGTTCAAATAACTTGGGGTTAAAGCATCAATATTGCCTCCCTTCTTCTTGCAACGTTATTCACCACGTGCATGGACAGACAGAAAATTCACATTAGTTGACACTTGGCACGAATTTATTCGGTTTGCAGTCTGTAAGGTTGTTAAAGAAAGCTGCACCATTTTGGTCAGGGCAGTCCCGATTGATCCTCTGTTCACCCACGTTTGCAGCTACTTTTAAAGTACCCCAGATCTCCTCCTCCCACTTTCCTCCTTTGTCCTCAGCTTATTTCAGGTGTTGCAAACTGACCTCAAAGTGCAAAAGGAGTTTGCACCCAACTTAGCAGGCAGGAGAAGAGAGGATGGACTCTTGCCCTTCCCAGTAGGCTCAAGCAAAAGCAAACTGCTGCCCCTTCTCCTAGCTTGTACGTTTTTCCTCATTACTGTATATACTCATGTATAAGTCTAGAAATTTAGGTCAAAAAATTGACCCAAAAAACCTGAGTCGACTTATCCACGGGTCAATGTAAGTACTGTATCTTAACTCTTATTTAAAAGAAGGATCCATCCCCTGGTGAAAAGCAAGAGTATAATCTGTCCTGGAATTATTGACCCCCTTTATTCTCTCATCCATCCAGTCTTAAGAATAAGCACAAAGAGTTATGTCTGATGGACTTTTGGAAATTCTTTGACATTGTTTTCCTTTGCTTCATCCTTTAGATCCTTTCCTATATGCCCCTAAATTTTACCCTCGACTTATCCACGGGTCATAGCAAAATCCATAATTTTGGCCTCAAAACTTGCCCTCGACTTATACATGAGGTCGACTTATAGTCGAGTATATACGGGTAATCACTTTCATCACCTTGATCACATTCAGGATCTGGAGCCCAGAAAAGGAACCAGATCCACCTATAACAACCTTCTTCCTTAACTTGCCTTTTCACACCCGGTTTGAGGAATGTTGCAGGCAGAAGCACCCATCACACTTGAGATATTTCCTAGCCCATCATCCTAACAAAAACAACAAGGGACAGCAAATCCACATCAAGACTTAATAGTAAAGTAGAAACGTTGGCTACTTATTTGTACCACTAGACTTGCCCACACAATATGGATATTGTCTGGGTATTTCTGCAGTTCAAAATAGCAACCGCTCCATGCTCTATACAGTTGACCATACAGTTGCACTTGATAACCTAGATATTCCCAGAGAGAAAATATTAATAAAATCTGTGAATAATCAAATGCGCAAAAGTCAAAGCTGCAAACGTGGAGGGACAAGTGTATTATATTATTGTATCCAATGTCAACTCATTTTTGTTAGGCTTAATACAACTAAACTCCACCTGTGATATGCTGTTGTCTGCTTCATTCAGGTATAACAACGGTCCTCACCATGACCACCCTGATGGTGAGCGCTCGTTCTTCGCTCCCAAGAGCTTCGGCCATCAAGGCCTTGGATGTGTACTTCTGGATTTGTTATGTCTTTGTCTTTGCCGCGCTGGTGGAATATGCGTTTGCCCATTTCAATGCTGACTACATGAAGAAGCAAAAAGACAAGCTAAAGACCAGCAGACAGTCGGCAGAGGTCAGTAAGACCTTCTGGTGAGCTCAGCCCTGAACCCTCAGTTTGTTAGCTGGGGGTGACCAACGTATGTGGAGGAAGACTTGATTTCATACTTTATTATACTTTAAACCAAGGGCAGAGAGAAGGAACTAGTTACAAGTAACTAGTTGTTGTTGGGTGCTTTCAGGTCATTTCTGACTAATGGCGACCCTAAGGTGAACCTATCATGGGGTTTTCTTGGTAAGATTTGTTCAAAGGAGATTTGCCCTTGGCTTCCCCTGAGGCTGAGAGAGTGTGACTTGCCCAAGGTCACCCAGTCGGTTTCATGGTCAAGCTGGGAATCAATCCCTAATCTCCAAATCGTAGTCCAACTCACAAACCATTACACCACACTGAACTAGCTCTTTGTAATTACGGCATATACAATGGGCCCTTAGTGGAGTTTGGTTCCAGGACCCCTCTGTGGATACCAAAATCTGTGGATACTCAAGTCCCACTAATCACAATGGCATAGTAAAATGGTGCCCCTTATGTAAAATGGTGAAATCAAGTTTTTGTATACAAACACACACACACACACACACTGTATATTTTCAAGATGTGGATGCTTGAATCCATGGATAAAGGAGGACCAACTGTACTCATGTAGGTCTAGAAATTTTAGTCAAAAAGCTGACCCAAAAAACCCAATAAGTAGACTTATCGATGGATCAATGTAAGTACTGTAACTTATCTCTTCTTTTAAAAGGTACGATTCCCTGGTGAAAGACAAGAGTGTACAAGGGCGTATCCAAAAGTTTTAATGATCACCTTTTAAAAAAAATTGACAGAAAGTTTGTTTTGATTTGTAGTTGTTCACTTATCTCTGTGTAGTCACTATCTAGATTTATACATTTTTCCCAGCTTATCTTGACCCTCCGAATACCTGATATTGTAGAAGTCGGCAGATTGCGCTTTACAAGGGGGTATCGTAAAGAAATAATAATCACCTGGAAGCTATTATCGCATATAAATGAATTTTTATCAGTGTCATCATTGGTCCCTAAGTGCATGTTGCTGAGAAAATCAACTCATTCTGTTTTTTATTTTTGTAACTGGCTGTGCCAGAAGTGACTAAAGTGTAAAATCCATTGACTAAAGCAGTGGGGCGTTTTGATTTCTACCCTAAATATTAGAAGGAACTCAGGTTAGGGAAGGCTAGATTACAACATCTAACCATCTTCTCAATTATTTCTCTCTCTCTGCCTCTTTCTCCTTTCAGGTTAATGTGAAGAATGCCATTGTTATGTTTTCCCTTTCAATAGCTGGAGTCAACCAGGAGCTTGCAGTTTCCAACCGGCATCGCAGGGTCCCCAGAAACGTGCCTGGGTCATCGGGCTCCGTGGAAGTCGAAACCGGAGAGACGAAAAAGCAACAAGAGGCGAAACCTGAGAAGAAGACGGGCCTGAAATCTCTCTTCAAGCCCATTGACGCGGACACCATTGACATCTATGCCAGGGCAGTTTTCCCAGCGGCTTTTGCAGCCGTCAACGTCATCTACTGGGTGGCTTATACAATGTGAGTAGGCAGACTGGAAGCAAAGTGTGCAAACAGGTTAACACACCAGGCCAAAGCAGAAAATTGTACGGTTGGATCTAGCTTGGAGCCACTTCATCGGAGCACTTCCAAAGCCAGAAGGATATTCTGCTCGTGCAAAGGATTGTTCTTCCTTTCCCGGTCACTGACAGCAAATCTTGACAAGGAGGTAGCCAAATAATGGACCCTTCCCCATTTTTTAAAATTTATTTAACTTTCGTTTCTAACTCCTTTAGCATCTGCAGAGCAAAGCAAACACTGCTGTCTTCCCTACTTTGTCACGAAACACCTGCTGAGAATTGACGGTTTCCTAAAACGGGGGGAAAGTGGTTTGTACCCTCATTCTTTTTTCAAAAAGGCTCTCCTGGATCGGGGCCAGGTCAGAGCACGTTTTTACTGCATCAGGGATAGACTGGGAATAATCCGGTGTGTCTCCAGGAAATAATTGTTGGTGGCCTTGCCGTGGAATGGAAAAGTGGGTCGAATGGAACAATAAGGGCAAACTGGATTATGACAGAGGCTATGCAACAGTCTGGATTTTACCAGCTTTTTGAACCTTAAAGAACAGTCAATAGCTAGCTGGCTGGCGATCAACTTCTGAGAATTAACTCATTCTGTGTATTTACTTTCGTCACTCTGCAGCACTGTAGGTTTTTTTTTCTTTTCTTTTCTCGACTGCACTCTTTATATGATATCTTGACTTCCACTGAAGTGTTTGTATCCGTATGCAATCCTTTAAAAGGGGAGAGGCGGCGGGTGGGTGGATGTGCTGTGCATGTGCGTGAGGTCCCACAGAGTCCAACCTATCGAAATTTTTATCCGTTTCCCTTTGGAAACCAAGGGTGACGTTTGTTTTGGGTTTTTAAACATGTATAATTTCTCCTGGACAAAGTGTTTCGCATACTGGCGGGAGAATGGGGTCAGAGGGGGTGTTTACTCTTCTAGCCGCCGCATGAAATAAAGTATATGACTCCAGATTTGGCTGAAATTTTATTCTGCTGCTTCTTGGTTTAGTTAATTGAGGAGGAAAGACTCCATAGAGCTGGGGCGTGATTCATAGCAACTATTAAGGTCTCTAATACTACAGAAAAGAATTAAATTTTCAAAATAATTTGTTATGATGTTTTCCCCTCTTTTCTCCTCTATGGGTCTTTCTCCTCTATGGGTCTTTTTCCTCTGTGGGTCTGAAATATGGGTCACCTATCGCCAACATCTACGACTCCTTGAACGCTTTCATCAGCGCTGTCTACGCACAATCCTAAACACACACTGGACTGACTATGTGATGAATGTTGCTGTCCTTGAGCAAGCAGAGATCACCAGCATTGAGGCCATGCTATTGAAAACACAGCTGCTCTGGGCAGGGCATGTTTCTAGGATGGAGGACCACCGCCTCCCCAAAATAGTACTCTACAGTGAACTCGCCACGGGTCAGCATAAGAGGGGTGCCCCAAAGAAGAGATACAAGGACTCCCTGAAACAACATCTCAAATTCGACCAAATTGATCACCAACAATGGTCTGTCCTGGCCTCAGATCGGGCGGCATGGAGATGCACTATCCACAATGCTGCAGCCTCTTTCGAGAACTCATGCCGAACAAGTCTCGAGGAGAAATGACAAAGCAGAAAGAACCACAACTTGGAAACATCACCCAAGGAGACTTTCTGCTGTGCTTTCTGTAACCGGACTTGTTTACCTCGGATAGGCCTTTTTAATCATCAACGCGCTTGTAGTAAGCGTGGGATGAGTCCTTCCTGAATCTTTGTTAACGAAGAAAAGCCACAGAGAGACTGTATATACTCAACTATAAGTTGACCTCACAGATAAGTTGGGGACAGGTTTGGGGGGCAAAATTATGGATTTTGATATGACCTGCGGATAAGTCAAGGGTAAAACATAAGGTCATGTATAAAGGATGAAAGGGACAAATCAAAGGAAAATGGTCATCCAGTCTCTATTTAAAGACCTCCAAGGACGGAGACTCCACCACACTCCGAGGGAGTGTGTTCCACTATCGAACAGCCCTTACTGTCAGGAAGTTCCTCCTAATGTTGAGGTGGAATCTCTTTTCCTGGAGCTTGCATCCATTGTTCCTCGTTCTAGTCTCTGGAGCAGCAGAAAACAAGCTTGCTCCCTCCTCAATATGACATCTCTTCAAATATATAAACAGGGCTATCATATCACCTCTTAACCTTCTCTTCTCCAGACTAAACATCCCCAGTTCCTTAGTCGTTCCTTTATGGCTTCCAGACCCTTCACCATCTTAGTTGCCCTCCTTTGGACACGCTCAAGTTTCTCCACATCCTTTTTGAATTGTGGTGCCCAGAACTGGACACAGTATTCCAGGTGGGGCCTGACCAAAGTAGAATAGAGTGACACTATTACTTCCTTTGATCTAGAGACTATACCTCTATTGATGCAACCTAAAATTGTATTGGCCTTTTTAGCTGCCACATCACACTGTTGATACAAGTTCAACCTGTGGTCTACTTGGACTCCTAGATCCCTTTCACAGACCATAAAAAGTCTTGTTCAGCCAAGTGTCCCCCAACCTATATCTGTACATTTCAATTTTTTGCCCTAAATGCCATACCTTACATTTCTCCATGTTAAAATGAATTTCAACATGAATCAGTTTTGGCCCAACTTTCTAATCTATTGAGATCATTTTAAATTTTGATCTTGCCCTCTGGTGTATTAGCTATCTACCTTAAGCTAGGCTCTTAATACACTTCTTCAGCTGCTGCCAATAGGGGCTGCTGTTAGGTTAAGAAACTGAAATGCTTGTAATGTTAATGTAGTGTAGTAGTTTGAGCGCTGGATTATGATCAGGGTTCAAAATTCCCACTCGGTTGTGGAAGCTCACATATTAGGTTAACGTATCGCTCCTTTTCCTAGGGCTGTAAAAAAACCAGTTTTAGCTTGCATATATTTGCTGAAGCTGCTGTTCTTAACAATCAAAGATCTATTATCCTAGCTCTCTAAGGACCTTATCAAGCATCGGAAATTGGAAGTATAATCCAATGGCAATCTGAACGCAACCATGGGGTTTCACGTTATTGCGAATTAAAGCATCTCACACAATTTCGGGCAATGGGGGGGGGTCATTTTCGGGTAATGGGAAGTCATTCTGAACGCATTCCAAATGCAATGGGAATTCACGTGAATTCCAATTGGCTCCATTCGCAATAAAGAGAAATTCCTCCTGTCTGATAAAGTCCTAGGATTTTAATCTGAATCTGGCAATACAGGCATCTTGACTTGCTTACTCTACATGTTTAAACCTGAGTTGAGAGCTATATGTAACATACAGATCATTTGTCCATCAGTCCATTATTCCATAACAATAATCTGCTAGTAAAGGAAAAAACAAACACCAGAATAGTGCTTTTTCCATCACCTGTTCCTTTAAACTGGAAATTCGAGGGATTAAACAGCATGCAAAACAGTACATAATTATATAATGCCATAAACAGAATATAATGGAATAAATAGAATTAAAATTAGAATTTTCAATTTACATTTCCTGTTTGTTTGGGATCTATGTACAAGCCACCGGTTGTGAGTGTGTTGTTTGCCTTCAAGTTGTTTTTCCAATTGTATCATAGGGTTTTCTTGGCGGGTTCCTTCATAGGTTTGCCATTGTCGTCCTTTGAGGCTGAGAGACTGTGACTTGCCCAAAGGCACCAAGTGGGTTTTCATAGCTGAGCTCTCCAGAGTACACTCTACCGAACATCTTTTAGGAAAGTGTAATGCCTTCCTTCACAATAACAATGCATCACGTGTAATAAGAAGGAACAGCAATTTTGCTTCATTTGTCTTTGAAAATTGCTGCTCAGCTGCCTCTTTCGCTTAAGTCCTGGCTTGGAAGGATTTTTTTTTTTTTAAAGTCCTGTAGGTAGTAGAATAAATGCAAAAAAGAATGTAATTTCTGTGTGTTTAAAGTACTTGGTAATTCCTCACCCACACAGAGGATTAAAATGAATCTTTTTTTTTTTTAAAGGATTGATGTGTGCATGTGTGTTATCTAGAGGACATAACTGTGTTAAATAACACCGCCGGATCAAATGCCATACACAGATATGCTGGCCTGAAAGAAGGATAACTTCAATTTTTTTAAAACAATAATTCTGTTTTGATCCTCCTTAAACATGCACTTCAAAGATCTTACACATACAGCCTGGAAGAAAGGATCATCGGTGAATGCTCAGTTGTGCCAGATTTATATTGCCACCCATCTGGTGTGGGGTGGATCCTGCTGTTGGAGGAAGGTGCACTGCTTCACAATCGACTCTTTGGCTGCTTGCAATCCCTTGTAAGATTAAACCAAAACACTTGGCCAGTCAAATACAGTCGGGAAGACATCTGTTGCTGATGCCGCTGCTTGCTTGATCTGTGCATTGTTGCTCTGTCTGTATGCACAAAGGAGCATAAAGGGCTTCCTCCCACTACTGTGTTCCCCGAAAATAAGACAGTGTCTTATATTAATTTTTGCTCCCAAAGATGCGGTAGGTCTTATTTTCAGGGAATGTTTAATTTTTTCCATGAAAATGAATTCACATTTATTGTTGAACCAAAAGAAGAAGAAGAAGAAGAAGAAGAAGAAGAAGAAGAAGAAGAACATTTATTATATACTGTATATATATTTAAATACAAAAACTTTGCTAGGTCTTACTTTCAAGGGAGGATTTATATTTAGCAATTCAGCAAAACCTCTACTAGATCTTATTTTTTGGGGATGTCTTATTTTCGGGGAAACAGGGTAGGAGCCATTTAGCAGGCTAAGGATGAGATCCTTTTTCAGCCAGTGGAAGGCTGGATTCAGTTTCACAAAGGTTCTGCCCAGATCTACAAGCGTCCTCCTCTTTGAAGTATTTTAATTATTTGAAGGGACGTCACATTAAGGATGGAACAAGCTTGTTTTCTGCTCCTGCGGAGAATAGGATCTGGAACAATGGATGCAAGCTACAGGAAAAGAGATTCCATCTCAACATTAGGAGGAACTCCTGACAGTAAGAGCTGTTTGACAGTGGAAAATGCTCACTCGGAGTGTAGTGGAGTCTCCTTCCTTGGAGGTCTTTAAACAGAAACTGGATGACCATCAGTTGAGGGTTCTTTGATTCTGTGTTCCTGAATAGCAGGAGGTTGGACTGGATGGACCTTGTGGTCTCTTCCAGTTTTATGTTTCTATGATTCTCCAAGAGTCACTTGTAGCAATTGGAAGAGACTCAACAGATGTCCAAAGACCAGCTAAGCTCCATTCTGTTCAGCAAGCCATTTCAGGATCAGAGGGGAAGGATGTGAAGGAACCGAGTCCCAGGAAACGTTGAAAGCCCATGCAATTTTAGGCTGTATGAATAGGAGTATAGTGTCTCGATCAAGGGAAGTTATAGTGCCACTCTGTTCTGCTTTGGTCAGGCCCCACCTGGAATACTGTGTCCAGTTCTGGGCACCACAATTCAGAAAGGATGTTTGGAGCGTGTCCAAAGGAGGGCGATTAAAATGGTGAAGTGTCTGGAAACCATACCTTATGAGGAAAGATTTAGGGAGCTGGGTAGGTTTAGCCTGGAGAAGAGAAGGGTAAGAGGTGATATGATAACTTTGTTTAAATATTTGAAGGGGTTTCATATTGAGAATAGAGCAAGCTTGTTTTCTGCTGCTCCAGAGACTAGGACACGGAACAATGGATGCAAGCTCCAGGAAAAGAGATTCCAGCTCAACATTAGGAGGAACTTCCTGACAGTAAGGGCTGTTCGACAGTGGAACACAGTGGTGGAGTCTCCTTCCTTAGAGGTCTTTAAACAGAAGCCGGATGGCCAACTGTTTGGGGGGCTTTGATTGTGTCTTCCTATACGGCAGAATGGGGTTGGAGTGTATGGTCTTCCAGCTCCATGATTCTATGAAGGCTCAAGCATCTCACCCAGATCCATCCTTCCCCTCAGCTATAAGGTGAGGCTGCAGTCAATGTCTCCAGGAAAACTCATCAGATAGTGCTATCATTATAGTGTTGTTGGACTTCTCTAGCAATATAAGGCAGATGTGAATGTGAGCACATTGTTGAGAGCAACGCAACTCCTGGCTCCCAGTGTATTTAACTTGGTCATAATGAATTTATGGAGTTTATCATACGATGGAATTTGGGGGTATAATGCAATGGCAATCTGAACGCAATCATGGGGTTTCACGTTATTGCGAATGAGTGTATCTCACGCAATTTCGGGCAATGGTAAGTCATTCCGAACGCAATCATGGGGTTTCACATAATTGCTTATTAGAGTATCTCACGCAATTCCGGGCAATGAGGGGGTCATTTTTGGGAAATGGGAAATCATTCGGAACGCATTCTGAACACAATCAGATTTCACGTAAATTCGCTAAACTAGCAAATTCACGTAATTGTGAATTGGCTCCATTCGCAATTGAGAGAAATTCCTCCCGTGTGATAAACTCCATAAATTGCTTCCCAATGTGGTTATGGATAAACCCTGAAATTCTGGTGTTGCGCTATAACTTTTTGATGCTAGACTGTTTGGTATCTTACTCCTGACGTTTGCTGTTGATACTGAAATTTGCCATTCTTTTTAACATGGCTCAAGGACTCCGGGGAACTAAATTCCATTACACTGGCAGTTAAAGCAGGAAAACTTGGTGGAATATGTTCTCTTCTCCACAGTTTTACAGCAATATATATATATATATATATATGAGGGGAATCAAATCAAAAAGAGGTATACCACCCCATAAGCTACTGAGTAATGAACATGTGCAGTGGTCACAAAATGCTGATCTTTATGAGTAATGGAAAATGGAAATGGTGGGATATTGGAAAAGCTTACATGCAGAATCTGGGAACATTAATATTTCAGGCCGCACCTCCAGAATCCAGCATGGCCAGTAACATTGGGTTGATCCGGTTGACCGGCTCTAAAAATCCAGCGAAATCCCTTCACATACATCTCTGAGGCTGCATCTGTACTGCGGAAATAATCCAGGTTGACAGCTCTTTAACTGCCATGGCTGAGTGCTATGATATTTTGGGGATTTTAGATTCGTGAAACGTTCAGAGTGCTCTGGTGCCAATGACAGTTCTCAGAATTCTATCGGATTGACCCATGGCAGTTAAAGCTGCATCGAACTGGAGTATTTCTGCAGTGTGGATGCAGCCCTGAGTTAATTTCCCCCGTTGATAATGTGCTCTCAAGTATTCTAGTTCTTCATGGCAGTTGCAGATATTCATAACTCCTGAAATGCATTGATACTTTAACCTTTCTTCGACAAGTAAGTGAAGAAAATCTGTTATCTTCTTAATATAGGCATTCACCATGGGCCTAGTCTATTTTAAGAGGGACTAAATGATATTGGAATGCCATCTATCAGGCTTACTTATGAAGGAATTACCATGGAGATCAGCCGTTTTTCGTACACTCCACAGTTGTTATGCAAGGGGGGGGGGGGTCAGATTCCATTTTTGGTATGGCAAACAAGATCTTGTTATTGGAACAGATCTTTGCCCATGCTTGGATCACATTTAAATCCTGTTCTCATTGTTTGTTTGTTTTAAAATTTTTCCAAAATACAAAATACAATACCGATATAACTTGCACACTAAGCAGGAAACAGTGCAACATTTGTCCTGTGCAAATGCAACACCCATTCTGTGTAGTTCGGTGGCAGAAAATTGAGTTTAAAGTGCAAAACTAGCTTTCAGTCAACTCGGTGAAAAGAGAGGAGGGAGCAGAGCCTTGCCCTTCCCAGGAGGCTAGGCAAAAGCGAACTGCTGCATCCTCTCTTGCCTTGTTTAATAGTCTTCATTTATAATTTTTGCCCTCTTGACCACATTCTAATGTTGTTTGACCACCGGTGTCTTGCAGAGAGAAACAGAATGGTTCCCAATTGGCAAAGTGGTCAAACAAGGCTGCATCTTATCCCACTACTTGTTCAATTTATATGCAGAACATATTGTAAGGAAAGCAGGCTTGGACATGGAAGAGGGAGGAATGAAAACAGGAGATATGCTGGTGAAACCATAATAATAGCAGAAAACCTCACAGACCTGCAACAACTACTAAGGAAGATCAAGGAAGAAAGTGCAAAGGCAGGCTTAATGTTGAACACAAAGAACACAAAAATAATGACCGCACAGAACCTACACAAATTTGAATTAGAGAACAAAGAAATAGAAATAGTAAAATAATTTTCATACCTGGGATCAAACATTGATAGAAATGCAGCCAGGAAATCAGAAGGAGATTAAGAATGGGAAGGGCAGCTACGAAGGAACTAGAGAAGATCCTAAAATACAAGGATATACAACTGAGGACAAAAGTTAGAATAGTACAAGCCCTTGTATTCCCTATATGCCATGTATAGATGCAAGAGCTGGACAGTTGAGAAGGAGGATAGGAGGAAAATAAACCCATTCGAAATGTGGTGCTGGAGAAGAGTGCTAAGGATCCCATGGACAGCCGAATGGACAAACAAATGAGTCCTGTAGCAGATCAAGCCAGAAATCGCCCTGGAAGCCAAGATGACAAAACTCAGGTTGTTGTACTTTGAACACATCACGAGAAGGCATGAATTACTGGAAAAAAACAATAATGCTAGGAAAGGTAGAGGGAAGTAAAAAGAGAGGAAGGCTGCATGCAAGATTAAAGGGATCATGAGTATGACTTTGCAGGTGTTGAGCAGAGCCGTGGAGGACAGAGGGTCTTGGAGATGTCTCATCCGCAGGGTTGCCATGGGTCGAGATCGAGGGCGATTAACAACAAACAACAAAACTAGTTTTGCACTTTGAACTCAGTTTGCGGCAATGAAAAAATGTTGGACACAAATTACGAAAGTGGGAAGTGGAAAGAAAATCTGGGGCATTAATAAAAATCTAATGTGCGAGATGCCAGAGGATTAACCAGGAATGAGCCTGCCAAACTGAGTATGCCATTGGCAGAGTCCTGTCGAAGGATATATGCACGTATAGCCTGGGTTTATGCCAAAGTCCATTTACACAAGGAGCATTTCTGTACCTCCTTTAACAATATGTCCTCCTCCAAGACCCATCCAAGGCAGCTTCACAGCTATTTAGTGGTTACAGAAGGGTGAGGAAATAGACATAGGACTTTTCACATGGAGGCAAATTGGTTAAAACCCATGCAGAAATGGGATTTTAAAACCAATTTTTGGGGTGTCATTGAGAAATAACGCAAATTAATCCGAATGCAAAGTCAACAAAACACATTCCTTTTTACTTTTGAGAAGTTCCTGAAAGTAAAAAAGAAACAAGTTTTGTCAACTTTGCATTCAGATGAATGTCGTGCTGTTTCTCATTGACGCAAACGTCATCTGAAAAACTACTCGCTTTTGCAGGTTATTTCTAATTTCTGTTCACATTAACCACAAATGGTGTGTGAAAAACAACCCAAGTTTCTGCACAGGATCCATCCCCTGTGCTAAACTCCAAATAGTGATTTTTGGGAACAAACTGGGCAAGCGTCATGCAGGATCACAGCCCACATTATTCCTGTTTAGGAATCTAGTGACTTCCATATTAAATATCCAGATGGAAATAACAACTGTACGGTTGCATCAGGAAAGAGGCTTTAGGAGATTTTCAATCTATCCCCTGCATCCTGCTGTGCTTGTCTTCACTGTGTCGAATTGCTCAGAGTAGTTTGCATCGCTGCCAAAATAATCCAAGAGCTACCCGTATATACTGTAAAAACACGGGTTTGTTCTTTTCCTTTTTGCAATGTACTGGCAGGATTGGAATATGTAAACTATGGGGTCATTTAGACATCATGTTTTTTAGCGCAACAAGGACTGTGGAAATAGATGATCTACCTAGTAAATGGAGACAACTAGTGTGCATGTAATAACTTCCTATGAAAAGGATGAAAACCTCAGTCCCTGGGATCGGATATGGTCCTTCTATGGTCCTTCTGTGGCCCTCTCAAGTTTCCCAGATGACCAACCCCATGACACCCTCACTTACGGTTCTTCAGCATTTGTACAGTTTGTACATTTGTTGGCTTGGAAGATGACTGCTACACCAAAGCGTTAGTTACTGGTAGTAAGAGCTTTAAGGTGACATGCTGGAATTTGGGGTATTACCGTTTGGCCTTTGGCACTATCATGCCTTCCTTCGAGATGGCATTGTAAGCGTTTGGGGGAATGTCCCAGCATAAGAACAAACTGAAGCGGTTTCTCTCCGCAATAGCCTATGATTGATTCTGAACACTGGACAGTGAAGAAAGCTGTCAGGAACAGAACCAATTCATTTGAAAGATGGTGCTGGAAGAGGCCTCTGTGGTTACCATGTACTGCCAAATCAAGCCTGAACTCACTCTAGAAGCCAAAGTGACCAAACTGAGGCTATTGCACTTTGGCCGTATCATGAGGTGACGTGACGGATTGGAAAAATATGATAAAGTGGGAGGCAGGAGAAAAGAGGGACAACCAGATTAAGGTGGGTAGACTCACTCCAGCCACCTTGAGTCCCAATTTTGGAAGAAAGAGAGGATATGAATATTAATATCATCATCAGGGAAGCCATGGCACCGAGTCTGCAAGAACTTTACAAAGCTGTTAATAATAGGTTGTTTGGGAGGTCAATCAATCAATCAATTATTATGGTCAAAGACTAGCTTATGAATCAGTTTTACCATAAATATAAAAAAATATACAAGTTAAGTAAAATATATAAAATTTATGAGAAACACACGGCAACATAGCATAAAAGCAATAAATTGTAATAGATATAATGAAATTCCCTCTTAGGAGTTTATCACACAGGGTTTTTTTTTTCCCCATGGAGAAACAGAATTTAAAACAGGGAAATCCCACAAAAGCGGGATCATTTTAATACAGCATCGCGTATTAACGCATGCAGATAGTAAAAAAAATCCTGCAAAAGTGGGATCGTTTTCACACTCATGAGGGGCATTGATTCTCCCGAAAGTAAAAAAATAGCCAATTTTGTCCACTTTCTGTGCAGTTTATTTTTGCGTTAATGCTCAATGCCCCTCATGAGTGTGAAAATGATCCCACTTTTGCAGGGTTTTACCTGGATTTAAATCCTGTTTTTGTACAGGATTTAGGCACTTAGCCTCCCGTGCGATAAACTCCTTAGTGATAGTAGTAGTGAGGTTATGGGTAACAGTCCCGTATGCAGATTGAATGCGTTATCTAGAAACTTATGCAATCTTCTCTCCTTTTTATTTGCTTAACCACCTAGTTCTTTTTCACCATTCCCGATTGCTGATTTGTCACCTGGCTGAGAGTTGCTGCGGCAGATGCACAAAATCTAGCAACCTTATTTTTAATTTGTGGATCCTGGTTGGCAAGCAAAAAAGAAAGGTAAAATGCTTCTGACCTGCCTGGAATATTTTGGAGAATAGGTGTGATTAAAGTGAGGTGCGTCCCTTTACAGAAAGGGCAACAAAAGACATAACCATGTCATTCTACTACAATTTAGGTGGTCTCCAACTCATAGGGTGGCTATAAGTCAAAGCTGACCTGATGGCGCTTAACAAGAAAAGGTGACCTTCAGAGTTCAAGCGCCAGAAGAAATGTTGTCTATTCCTTGTGGAAGATGTCCTAGACAGCTCCAAGACTCAACCTTGATTCCTCGAACCTCTGGAAACAGATTCTCACTGTCCTCGATCTGGCTTCTTACGTTGGACTGTTAATGACCAAAGCTAGATGGGGCCAACTGTTCCATACAATAATTGACAACAATTAACAACCATTGAAATGTGGTATCCTCCAAACCTCTGAACGTGATTTTGGGCCTCAAGATGGGAGATGTTCTCCCACCTTTGTCTTAACAGAAGCCGGTACCCCTAGAAGCGAAGAGCCGGGAACATTTGCAGAAAAACTGCTGAATGTACACATTTGATAATGCTGGTGTTGCTGACATACTCAAAGAGGTTATCAAAATCTGGTTCTTGACACACTACGTAGAAGAAAACGACATTTGACGCACAAGCAAGTGTCCTAGATATAATCCAGGACATGCATATTATTAGCAAAGTCTGAAAACAGGTCATATTTATACATCTGTTTCTTCAAATGTTCAAAATGATTAAGCCCAAGTTAGCTAGAAAGCAAATCTTCCCAGCACATTTCGAAAATAGGGCAACTTTACATCAGATGAACACAAACACAGATGCATATCATAGAGGTCTCTTTTCCAAAAATCTGGTTGATTCCCAAGATTGTGGCTCCAACCCATATGTCCCCCCACAGCTTCTGGCCAAGCCTGGGGCTATCTAGAAAGCTGTGAATCTACTCTTATGAGATCTTTCCATATCTTTATGAACGTAATGATATTAATGTTCTTGTGAAGTTGAAGCAGAGCATAAATCATGCTGCTAAAGATCAGCCATCTTGCTGATTTATCAGACGTTGGAAATTGGAAGTATAATCCAATGGCAATCCGAATGCAATCATGGGGTTTCACGTTATTGCGTATTAAAGTATCTCACACAATTTTGGGCAAAAGGGAAGTCATTCCGAACGCAATTGTGGGTTTTACGTTATTTCGTATTAAAGCATCTCACTTGATTTCGGGCAATGGGGAGTCATTTTCAGGTAATGGGAAGTCATTCTGAACGCATTCCGAACGCAATTGGAATTCACGTAAATTCGTAAACTTTTGATTTTCAAATAACTACATTGGGCCCTCCACGTTTGCAGCTTTGATTTTTGCAGATCTGATTATTTATGGATTCAATAAATATGTCATCTCTAGAAATCTCCAAGGAGTTTATCACACTGGGGCTAATTTTGGCATGAAAGAGAGATTAAAGCACATTGGAAGCATCCTGAAAATGATGCGAAAATGGCGAGTAATTTGCGCAAATGATTATCACAAGCAAATGCGCAATAACGCGATATTGAAAATGCATCGTCGCTGAAATTTTGAAAGTAAAAAGATGCGCATGAATACTTCTTTGCCACCACTTGAATGGTGGGTTCTGAGCAACGTTGTGTGAAATTGTTTTGTGTAATTACATGATTTTTCTGAGATGTTCCCGGGATGAACACCCAATCTCCTTTGTGTGGTAAACTCTCAAGTCTTCTGCCGCAATTCTGCTAGACGTTGACCATAGAGTTGTGCCGGAGAACCTAGAAGTTCCTAAAGAAAAGACTTCTCTAGGCATTTGTAGGCCCTCCAGTATGATTCAATGACCAACCTCTGGCAGATGTTGACCATAGAATTGTACTGGAAGACGTGGAGATTGCTAGAGAGGTGGGTGCTTCCATTTTCCAACTGCGGTGCTGGCCAAGTGCCGTAATAATAATAAATATATTTTCCAACTGCGGTGCATGCTGGAGGAGGCAAGCTACATCAGAATGGTTCCTATGGTTTCCTAGCGCTCATTCAAAAAGATCAAGCGCTGTGTTTAAATTTATCTCTCGTTTTAGCCTGTTGCTATGAAAAAATGGGCAAGCAAGAAGAATTATAACAGAAAATATGTTCCCATGAAGGATATGTATTTTTAGAATTATTATAATTGTATTTATTGTGTTGATTTTATCTGCTGTAATCCTGCTTCAAGCCGAAGGGAGAAGCGGGCAAAAACTCTTGTGAACAAATTCTTCCACGAAAGCCCTGTGTGAGTTTTTGTTTAGCATTGTCGTAAATCAGAAGGCGCTCGACAACAAATTGAAATTTGGATCAGCTCCTAGCATTTCCTAGTGCATTTCCCACATACTTAGCTATGGCGTTAAGTAACAGTGGTGCAAAATCAACCCCATATTTCTTTTAGGTTTGTCTCTGAACTCTGAAAACCAAAGGTATTAGAAAGTACTGCTGCGGGCACGGTTTCCCTAAATATATTCCTGGAGCCGTATTGCCCTCTGCTGGAAGAAGGGAATATACTGTGATGAAATACTTGAACGTGTTTGCAATTTTATTTATTAATTCGACAATGGAGAGTGGTGGAGTCTCCTTCCTTGAAGTTTTTAAACAGAGGCTGAATAGTGATCTGTCACTCTGTTTGAGAATTCCTGCATGGCAGGCGGGTTGGACTGGATGGCCCTTGTGGTTTCTTCCAGCTTGATGATCCTATGGAGTTTATCACATGGGAGGAATTGTTCTCAATTGCGAATGGAGCCAATTCTAATTCGCGTAAATTCACTAGTTTAGCGAATTTACATGAAATCTGATTGCACTCGGAATGCGTTCAGAATGACTTCCCATTTCTCGAAAATGACCCCCCATTGCCCGAAATTGCGTGAGATACTCTAATATGCAATTATGTGAAACCCCATGATTGCATTCGAAATGACTTCCCTTTTGCCCGAAATTGAGTGAGATACAATCATTCGCAATAACATGAAACCCCATGATTGCGTTCGGATTGCCATTGCATTATACCCCCAAATTCCGTCGTGTGATAAATTCCTGTGATTCTATGGCCTCACACCTCAAAAAACCCTCAAAAACCTATGGATGCAGACCGTGAAAGCTTCTGGCTTGACCTGATTGTCACACACATGGCTATCTTTTCTGCTTGTTGGCTAGTAGCATGCATATGTTTCCAGTCTGTCTGAGTTCACGGTACTTCCTCCAGAGTAAAAGGTCTGTACATTTAGGACTGCAGCCTTACACTACAAACCTAGCCTAGTCCACACGTGCCAATCTTTGGGACTTCTGACCAGCAAAACTGCATCCTTAGTGGGTGTGTGTGTGTGTGTGCATATACACATTAACTGCCAGGGCTCCATCCAAGAAAATCCTGGGATATGTATTTTTGTGAAGCACCAGCACTCTTGGGCAGAAAAGTATAAAGACTCTGTAAAACTACAAATGCCAGGATTCTGCAGGATGGAGCGACAGCAGTTAATAAATTTCCCTTTTCCTAGCTCTATCTTATATACTGTATATACTCATGTATAAGTCTAGAAATTTAGGGCAAAAAATTGACCAAAAATAACCTGAGTCGACTTATCAATGGCTCAATGTGAGTACTGTATCTTAACTCGTATTTTAAAAAAAAGAACCATCCCTTTGGTGGAAAGCAAGAGTATAATATGTGAAGCACCGACCTCTTCTACTGTCCCGTCAATCCAGTCTTAAGAGTAAGCACAAAGAGTTATGTCTGCTGGAATTTTGTAAGTTCTTTGACATTGTATTGCTTGGCTTCATCTTTTAGATCCTTTGCTATGTGCCCCCTAAGTTTTACCCTCGACTTATCCACGGGTCGTTGCAAAATCCATCATTTTGGCCCCAAAACTTTCCCTCGACTTATACATGAGGTCAACTTATAGTCGAGTATATACAGTACACATTCCAAACCCCTTCACATAATTTATTTATAACTTTCCACTTTTCTTTCTGTTGATTACAATTGATTAATAGATTTACATTGATTGATAGATTTATCATTCGTTTTTAAAAAAGTATTTTTAAAGAATGTGCATGGGACAACATTTGTCAGAAAGCAAAGGTGCTTCTGTCTCTGCCACCCACTGAAAAAGTTTTGCTTTTTTCGGGATATTTTGGATTTTGGAAGTTTTTTCTACTTTTAAAATCTTGTTTCTGCATGGGATTCGTCTAGTGTGATAAGGCTCCTACTCCTGTAGAAACCTTTTCCTCCTTTACTTCTTAACTCCTTACTCTTACTCCTAATCCTACTCCCCAGCCCTGGTTGAAAGCCCTGGTTGCTTCAAGGCTGGCGTGTGTAAGACACTAACACACACACAGCAGCTTTACAAACAGGACTGGGCAGTAGGAGTAAGGAGTAAGAGGTTTTTACAGGAGTAGGAGTAATTCAGAAAATTATCTTACTCTGGAGTAACCCCCAAATCACCACTACACCCCATCCCGGCCACCAGCCCACACAACACAAACACACAGAACCAGCCAACCTGCTACCAGACAATCCTGTGTCACACAAACTGTTCTTCCCAAAAACTGAATCCAAGGAGGAACCAAAGTGTAAAGATGAAAACAGATTTATTTTTCAACTCTTAAGACTTACAGGTTAGAAGGAAAGGGGAAAAAAAACTCACAGCAAACTGTATCACAGTACTGTAGATGTACAAGTTATTATGACCATGAAAATTCTTTCGCACGCAATTCAGGAGTAAAGAAAATATGATACAATATCATCAGGCAAGTGATGATACAGTACAGAAAACAATATTGAAACAAGAACAAAAATTCAGTAATACGATACTGATGCAATACTAACAAGATACAACAATGCAGTTGAGTTACCCCTCCGATTTTGTGCGGGATCTGTTTTGGGGACCCCCGTGAATTTGAAATTTCACAGATGTTTAGGTCCATTCCTCCCTCCACTCCCTCAATGACTCGTTCTTTTACACACACGCAAACACCCCTTTAGCTTTGCCTCAGGGGCTAGCAGGGGGTCTTTCCTCAGTCCGGGGACACTGAACCAGGGTGCGAGGGCTGCTAGGGCTGGTCATCCTCTCCGTGCCAGCGATCTGCCATGGCACTCTCCCTTCCTGCCAGGTGCATGCCTCGCCCCCCTCTGCCACAGTCAATGGCTGCCTGTTCAGCTGAGCATCCTTCAAGGCAATGGGGCTCACCTTATCACACTAGGCCAGTGATGGAAAACCTATGGTATGCGTGGCGCAGGTGGCACGCGATGCCATTTCAATAAGCACGGGCCACGGACAAGGAGGATCAGGCATGCACGTGCCCCTTCCTCCTCCTTCCTGTGATTTCCTGGCCTCCTGCTGTCGCCAGAAAATGGCGCTGGGAGAAGAAGCCAGAGGCACACACCTCTGGCTCCGTCTCCCAGCCACTTCCCGGCCTTAAGCTGCCTCTCCCAGACAGTTGGAGACCAGGAAAAGGGTGGATGGGGGGTGAGGAGCAACCGGTGCGTGCCATTTGCCCCTCCCCAGAGAATAGGGCCAGATGATGCTTGTGCCCAAGAGGCCACTGGCACTCGTCTCTCCTCCTCTCCACGCTGTCCGCCTCCTGCCGCTGCTCTTCCGGGGTGGGAGAGGTGGAAAAGGGGCCTTTATGGGTCCTTGGTGTTCCTGCATGCGGCACCTTTCAGTCCTGTGGAGGAACTATGCACCTGGAAAAAGACAGAAAAAACAGGTTTTTTGGGGGTTTTTTTTGGGATGGCCATCTTCCCTTTTCAAGTCCACTGCTTGCAATATTCCAAATGGACATTCTCCAACTAAGGATTAGCTAATGGAAGGCACATTGCCTCAGCATTGAGGCAAAGGAGTGCACCAGGTCCCATCTGGATTCCATTGCATCAAAGATACTGGCTATTTCTTTGCAGAGAAGAGAGAGCAATTTGTCACGCCACCAAGTTCTTCTTAGCTGACAGAAAAACTTGTAGGATCTTCCCCAGGCTCACCCTTGCAACACATCTCATTCCAGTTCCATGTCTATATCCACAGGCCTGAGGATTTGCCACAAAATGAGGGTCTCCAAGATGGTAATGAGAGCAGGAATCCAATTATTTAGCCTTTCGGTGTCTGGGATGGATGTTAAGATTTTCCCAATGATTCTGACTGCCTTCACCTGAGGAGAGAAGGACAGTAATAAGAGGACACTTCTTGTGGAGAATCAGGACAGACCTCGTGATGGAGTGATCTCTGTACCTTGGCCTTAATCTGGTTGTCCCTCTCATCAGGCCGACCTGAAGGTTCCTCAGTCATCTTCAGCTTCAAAAGATGTATCACAGCATCTATATCACATTTTGGTGAGAGGAGGATCCCATCCATTAGCCTGTCACAGAATCTGACAAGAGAAATGCAAGAAGAGAGAAATCACATCCTTACTGGCTTCAAGCCTCAGAGAGTGAAGGCTCAGTCCCCAGGAGTGTTTGAAAGAGGAGGAGAAGAAGCAATCCATCTACCTGTCTTCAGATTCCAACACATGTTGGATGAAGATGTCAATATCCCCCTCAGCAATGCTGTTTGCGATCTCCACGGCCTGTTCACATGTGGAGTGGCTAAAACGTTTGCACAGATCATGTAGAAACTGTCACGGGAGGAAAAAGAGGGGGGAGAACGTAGAATTAATTCGGACATCCCTAACCACCTAAGGGCCTCTGGGTCACCAGGTCTCTTTTTCCTTACCGACACAGAGGGAAGCTGCTCCATTGCAATGCTCGGAGACTCGTCCAGGTCGTCCCAGGTCTCCCCTGACTCTGGAAGTCTGAAATGCAGAGAGGAAAAAAAAATTGAAACATCAGACCATATGTAATGTAGCCTACGATCCTGAAACAGAAGGCAAGAAGATGCCATAGATGAAGAGGTGAAGCATCACGCACACCAAGCATTAACGCTTTAAAAACTTTAGTTTTGGAACATGAGAGACCCTGCAGACTGAATCAGGCAGAAAAATCAACATTAGCAGAACACCTTATAAACCATCCTGGGAATAAAATGCTGTTTGAAAACACGAAATTCTGGACCATGCCAACATGCACAGGGAAGCCATTGAAATCCACAAACACCTGGACAACTTCAACCGGAAAGAAGAAACCCTTAAAGTGAATACAATTGGTCTACCAGTTCTCGAAAACAGCAAGATTAAGACTCAGCAAATACAAATGGAAAACCACCCAGGGCCAGGGGGCTTTCTCAGCAGACAATGATCTCTAATCAAACAGACACCAATCCTCTTTGCATATCCTTCCATCCTGAGGCCTAGCCATCAATAACAGAACAGAACAATGCACAGATTAACATGGAAATCACTCCTCCCTACCCAGGGTCACACAGTGTATATATACCCCAGTCTCTTCCATGCCAGCATTCTTTGAAGGTGCCAGCCACAGATGCAGGCGAAACGTCAGGAATGAACTCTTCCAGAACATGGTCACAGAGCCCCCCAAAAAACAACACAAAAATCTATGGATGCCAGTCATGAAAGCCTTCAACTTCCCATTTCCCTTAACACTTTGGGAGAAAATTTGCAAGGCAACCCCCGAGATCTGGGCAATGCAAAGTGCGCAGGTGGATGTTCCAATCCGAGATGTAGAGGTTAAAGAGATCTGAATTGTGTAGATGCAAAGGAACACAGGTTTGTGTGCATGAGTTCTGTGTGCTTGGCCACAGGGATTTTGGGTCTATAGTGGATTGGCTGGACCCATCTCTTTGCTGGCTCCTAGGTAGGAAAAATGAAATGCACAGATATAGGATGGGGGACACCTGGCTTAAGGAGATTACGTGTGAAAGGGATGTAGGAGTCCACATAGACCATAAGTTGAACATGAGTCAACAGTGTGACGTGGAAGTTAAAAGGCCAATGCTATTTTAGGCTACATCAATAGAAGTATAGTGTCTAGATCAAGGGAAGCAATAGTGCCACTCTATTCTGCTTTAGTCAGGTCCCACCTGGAATACTGTGTCCAGTTCTGGGCACCACAATTCAAAAAAGAAGTGGAGAAACTGGAGCGGGTCCAAAGGAGGGCAACTAAGATGGTGAAGGGTCTGGAAACCATGCCTTATGAGGAGCGACTTAGGGAACTGGGGATGTTTACCCTGGAGAAGAGAATGTTAAGAGGTGATATGATAGCTCTGTTTAAATATTTGAAGGGATGTCATATTGAGGAGGGAGCAAGCTTGTTTTCTGCTGCTACAGAGACTAGAACGCGGAACAATGGATGCAAACTACAGGAAAAGAGATTCCACCTAGACATTAGGAGGAACTTCAAAGAGCTGTTTGACAGTGGAATGTACTCCTTCGGTGAGTAGTGGAGTCTCCTTCCTTAGGGTTCTTTAAACAGGGGCTCGATGGCCATCTGTCGGGGATGCTTTGATTTGGAGTTCCTGCATGGCAGGGGATTGGACTGGATGGCCCTTGGGGTCTCTTCCAACTCTACAATTCCATGATTCTATAATACATATAGAATCTATATTGGATCCAGCCTAAATTAAATCCTTTTTCTTGCATTTCGTCTTGCGTATATATTATAGTTGTTCCCTTTTGGATCTTTACGAAATCTTTATAAAAGCCACACTTTTCATTCCTAATCATTTTTCTCCTATAGAAAGCTTCTAGATGTGAATCCCACATACGTATATGTTGAGTTATCCTAATTTCATGTTTTTTCAAAATTTTTAGTAATGCGTTTCTTTTCGTCAACCCTAATCCTAACCCTAATGTTAATGACAACATTAACAGTAGTAAGACTGAGTATCAAATTAATTATGATGGCCTGTGTTTCTGAATATACAAAAGCAGAAACATCTTGTCATACGACTAAATTTCATAAATATATGGAAGTTTCCTGCATGGCAGGGGGTTTGACTGGATGGCCCTTGTGGTCTCTTCTAACTCTTCGATTCTATGATTAATATTCCAAGATCGATTTCTGGACTCAAATGGTTAATGTGTTTTCGCTGAGGTTTTTCTAAGCTGGGCCCGAGTAGAGACCATATTAAGGTACAAGTGGTTTACAGTATGTTTAGTCCTTTTCTACAATACTCTTTGACACTATGCCTTTAAGAGTGCATTATTTGTGTGTGTGTGTGTGTGTGTGTGTGTATATATGTAAACCCGACTTAATTAATTCCTAAAATGCATCTTAATATTAAAATACTTTCCAGATATTATTAAAATATTAAATAACCAAAATAGCCAAAAGGGGGGTGAGAGGGAGGGAAGGAAGTAAATGGGGACTTACGTTTTAGAAGACCTCAGATCATAACTCCCTTTGCGGGTAGTGAACCAGTTGCGGACCTTCTTTATCCTCTGCAAAGGAGAGAGATCAATGAGACCCAAAAGACAACTTCAATGTTCTCCCCTCCCTTGAGCTGGCAGTCTCTTAACAGCGCCACCAAAAAAGCCCCTTTTCTTATCTTTTTTCTGGACTATATCACATGCCAAACTGCGCGGCCCCCCTCTGTGCCAAAAAGAACCCAGAAAAACCGAGTTCTTTCAGGTGTGCATGGCTGACACCACAAATTGCTGTGTTATAGTTGGTGTGTGCTCCTGAACCCTAGAATTGGCGCCACGACAGTGCTCCCCACCCATTTGTACTGGGCCTTAGTTATTAAGAGCTTTTTAACAGATTAATTTTAATTGCAATGCAAAGTCTGACTCAAACTTGTATAATATTTCAAACTCTCCTCTTTGGTTCGTTTGAATTAACTCAATTTGCTAAAGAAAGCTGGGAGATAAAATATGGAAAACAGACACCTTCACTGTTCACAGCAACTGTGTTTGGATTGTGAAGTCAAAGGCTTTCATGGCCTGCATCCATAGTTTTTTGTGGGTTTTTCGGGCTCTGTGGCCATGTTCTGGAAGAATTTGTTCCTGACGTTTCGTCAGCATCTTGTCTGCAGATGCCTGCCACCGATGCTGGCAAAACGTCAGGAATAAACTCTTCTAGAACATGGCCACATAGCCTGAAAAACCCACCAAAAACAATGGCCAGATACAGATGGGCACAAAGATGCAGGTCACCCAAGGAGCAAGGAGAATGGGCCCCTTCATTGATCAGAAAGCAGAATGTCCTCAGTCTTCAAAGAAAAAGGCAATGTGAGAAGGACATGCAAGCAGATGGGACTCCCTCTTTTGAAATCTCTTTGTTCCCCGATGATCAATGCACACTGGAAAAGATGCCCCAGTATCTAGGTGCACCCAGTGAGTGGATACTCACCCCCGATGGATACAACAAAACCAGGAGGATCACTGCTGGCTAGCAATCCCTGTTTTGTAATCCATGCAGCAGTGATACACCCTGTTCCTCTAGAATCTCAATTGAGGAATGATGAATATACTCGGATTGCAGAGATCCAGGAAGAAATATATTCTCACTCATCCATTCCAACTCTGCAGAAAATGCCAGCCAAAGATGCTGGTGAAACATCAGGAATAAACTCTTCTAGAACATGGCCACATTTAAAAAAAAAACAACCTCAAAAATCTATGGATTCTGGCCATGAAACCCTTCGACTTCGTATTTCTTCCTTACTTTCCCTGTTTGATGGCAAACCTATCAAATAAGAATCGTTAGGGTTTTCAAAGAGAACACAGCCCTGGACTTTTTAGCTCACGAACAAATGGATACTGGAGTAACTCCAGCCGGCCTTGAATTTACTCCATGTCATAAAACTAAAGGTTTCCATTCCCCTAAAACATCTCAGTAGCCTCAAAAATATATTAAAGGGAATTAAGGGGCTTTTTCAGATGGGCGGCATGGAGCCAACCCTTTTCGGCCCGGATCAAAGCTGCAGCAACCGCACGCAGCGGCGCCGATCAGGTCCCTGGAGGGAGCAAAAGGAAGCCTGCCCAAGCGGCTGATGGTGACTATATGGCTGGTAATGCTCAAAGGTCCTCAGTGGTCATCCAAAGGTATTTCAGATAAAAAGGTTGGCTACTATGTTCCAGCACCCATGAAAGTATTTGAAACAAAACCAATAGCTTCGCTTTGGTAAGGTCTGTGACTGTCTTATCATTCACCTTGCGAATCCCAGCCATTCCGAAGCCAAGGTTGCCTGAGAAGACCTCTGACTTTCCCAAAATTGCCCAAGAAGACCTGAGACCAAGACCTCCAGAACCGAGATGGAGATTAAGTCAGTTGGTCTTGGAACTGTGGGGTCTCCGAGGAAACTCTGTCAACAAGCCAGGCCTGGAATCCAGAGCAGAAATGGAACCCTGGGGCTCCTGTCTTCTTCTTCTGGCCAAGTGGGCAGGGTTGCCATGTTCTGTTTTGGCCCTGCTCCTCTGCCTTGAAGGGCAGGCACAGGTGGGAACCAAGGCAGGTTTAAAAGAGTAAAACTCATTCACTGCCTTTGCTAATCTGAGATCAATCTCTTTATCAATCTTAGCATCTGAGGAGATGATACTTCCCAGGTAGGTGAACTGCTGATCGGACTTAAGCACAGATTTCCCTATGGTGACGTGGGGATGATAGCGCTTCTCCTCTGGTGCAGGCTGGTAGAGAACCTCTGTTTTCTTCAGGCTGACTTCCACCCCAAAGAGCTCTGCAGCCGCTGCAAAGCAGGATGTTAGGCGCTGCAGAATAAACGACACACACATAGAGACACACACACCCAAATATGGCGGGAAAGCAAACTTTGTTCTTTCCCATTTTATAGAAGGGATGCTGTTTCAACAGTGAATGAGTTTTACTCTTTTAAACCTGCCTTGGTTCCCATTGTAGGAGAAAGGCGGGAGATAAACCCTGGAACAAATATTGCTAATATTGCTATAATAATGCAACTGTGTTTTCAGTAGCATGGCCTCAATGCTGGTGATCTCCGCTTGCTCCAGGACAGCAACATTCGTCACATGGTCAGTCCAGTGTGTGTTTAGGATTGTGCGTAGACAGCGCTGATGAAAGCGTTTGAGGAGTCATAGATGTTGGTGATAGGTGACCCATGTTTCAGACCCATAGAGAATGGACTGTACAATGGCTCTGTACACACTGATTTTTGTGCTTCGCCTCAGCTGTTTGTTACTCCAGACTCTTTTGGGAAGCCTTCCGAATGCACCACATGCCTTTGCTAATCTGAGATCCATCTCTTTATCAATCTTGGCATCTGAGGAGATGAGACTTCCCAGGTAGGTGAACTGCTGAACAGACTTAAGAACATCCCACAGACATGGGGGTGATAGCGCTCTTCCTGTGGTGCAGGCTGGTAGAGAACCTCCGTTTTGTTCAGGCTGACTTCCAGCCCAAAGAACTCTGCAACCGCTGCAAAGCAGGATGTTAGGCGCTGCAGAGCTGCTTCTGTATGGGCAAAAAGGGCAGCATCGTCAGCGAAAAGCAGCTCACTGACTAGATAGTTTAGAGTCTTTGTGCCAGCCCTCAGACGGCTTAAGTTAAACAAGTTACCATCAGTACAGTAACATATAGATGCCGTCTTCTTCTTCGAGGTTTGCTGTAGCCCTTTGGAGCATCATGCTGAAGAAGATTGTAAATAGAGTTGGAGCAAGAACACAGCCTTGTTTCACACCATTAGTTATCTGAAAGGGCTCTGAGAGAGCATCGCCATATCTGACTTGTCCGTGCTGGCCCGCATGTAGCAAGATAATCATTTTGAGGAATTTGGGGGGGGGGGGGGGGACATCCTAGTCGTTCCAGGATCTGCCACAGACCTTTTCTACTCATAATGTCGAAGGCTTTGGTAAAGTCGACAAAGGGGCTTTCTAGATTGGCAGGAAAGTGTGACATGAAGTTGCCTTTTCCTTAATGCTTAGCAGCTGCACCGCAGCCTTTAGATGGAGCTGCGCTGTTCCGCAGTTTTTAAAAAAGAAGCTGGGAAAACCAGCACCTTTTTGAAGGCGTTTCTTCTCCCCTAAAACGCAAAAAAAGCGTTTTCATGGTACACTTTCCCTTTTTCTCATCTAAAGGCTAGACTTTCATGCAGCCATGAACACACTTCTTTTTGCCAGTCTAGAAAGCCTAAAAAGTTACACAGAGTTCTTTGTTCTGCTCTCAACATTTCTTTTGGAGTTGTCTAAGAGCAAATACCAAATCTGTAGTGCTCCTGTTAGCTCTGAAGCTGCATTGTCTGTCAGGCAGAAGTTCTTCTGTAATAGCAGGAACTAATATATCTAACTTTATATACCCTTTGGTGTGTGTGTGTGTGTACCCTGTAGAAATTATGCAGGAAGGACTTTTGTCTACTTCCCATCTACTTTCCGTTAGGGTTAACACCACTTTAACAATGATGTCGTGCAAAAATCAACCCGCTTTTTGCAGGTTTTTTTCTGATTTAAACCCCCGTTTCTGCACAGGATTTCTCCCGTGGGATAAACTCTTAAGATGAATTCATGGAGATCCTCCGCAGTCATTAGTTTTGTTTTATTCCTGCCTTTGCACTTCCTTCTTTAACTTTCCTTAGTCACTGTTCCCTGCTTATGATATTTTCTGCTATGTCATAGTATGCCATGGTATCACCTGCATGGCTTAGATTAATGATGTCCCTGTTAGGGACATAGAGTGATTCGCTGTGTCTACTACAACCACTTGCAGAATGGAGCCACGTAGACAGGATGCCAAGAAGAAGGTCTCCAGAGAGGTAACTGCAGCAGTCTTCAGGCCAGGAAGGAAAAATTCCTTCGCCGCAGCAAATGACCTTCAGCTCTCTGCTTGCTGGATGAAGAGACAGGCACTGCCAGTCTTCACTCCATACGAGGGCTTTAATTTTCATTTGCAATATATACAAAGATATATACATAGAGTATATCGGACAGCTATCTCAAATACTCACTCTCTTACTCCAACCAACAATATGCTCCACCAACCACTGTGCCATCGCGCCCGGGCTATATGGGTTTGAGGGAAAGTGGACGTGGTGATTCTCTTCCCCGGGAATTGCTTCTTGCCCTCCTCTGGAAACTTTGGGTTTCCCAAGAACCAGACCAGTCACTTTAGCAAAGGGGTTTCTTCTTTTTATTAAACAATCAACAGAAAGCTTACTTTAAAGTCCTTTGTAACTGTGGTCCTGGGAACTCACCAAAGTCTCTCTCTCTCTCTCTCTCTCTTCGACTTTGAGGCACGGATGCTCAAAGTCTCAGCCAGATGACCTCTATGAAAGCAAGGAACCTTCCTTTATTGTCAACTGACTGGTTGAGGGCGAAGAACTACGTGCTGGAAGATGGCTTGACCAAGGCCTGGCTAGCACACCCTCCAACACATCCACTCTGTAGAGTTTCTGGTGGTCGACTGAGTGAGGGGGAAAGATGGCTACCCCTTTCCAGATCCCCAGGAAAAGGGAAGGAGCAAGCTTACAATTACAATAATTGGCAGGTGCCAATAACCATTGAATGCAAACAAAACCTTTGACAAGTAACAAAACACATAGAAACAGTGCAAAAAGGCTCTAAGAACTCAAACTCTGTTTGCAAACCAAGGAGGCTGCAGCACCTCACAAATGCAAACCTCCAAACACAAAGTTTTAAATGCAACAGGCGCTTGCTGCACCGTCACAACCACCTTCCACAACAAACCCACACTGGAAATATTTCCCATCTCCCTTATACAGGTGGTTGAAATGCTCATTGCATCACCCATCCCAGGTGTGCATATTACCAATAGTTAATCCACACACACCTGCCACTGGAGCTTAGCCTCTTTCCATTACTAAGCTTACAGCTCCATCTTATGGTCACATCCATGTCATTTCCTAAAAGTCCCTTCCTTCTGTCTTCACTCCCCTTTCGACTGAGTTCAAACCTGCTCTTTTTATATTTCCTGCATACAAACTGATCAGGTAGGGTGAAAGAGGGAGCTTTTTAACAGATTAATTTTAATTGTAATGCATTTAATTCTTTTTTGGGGGGGATATAGAGATATTATACTCATTATGTATTGTATATTGAATGGTTTTTAAATATGTAAGCCGCTTTAATTGTTATTGCAACAGAAAAGCAAAATATAAATAAAGATTTTTTTATTATTATTATCATATTTTCTCAAAGTCTGACTGAACCTTGTATAACATTTTTGACTCTCCCTCTTCAACCCCTTTGAATTAACTCAATTTGTGAAAGAAAGCTGGGAGATAAAATATGGAAAACATAGCCGCCTTCCACTGTTCACAGTAAATGTGTTTGGACTGTGAACTCGAAGGCTTTCATGGCCGGCATCCATAGCTTTTTGTGGGTTTTTCAGGCTCTGTGGCCGTGTTCTGGAAGAATTTGTTCCTGATGTTTCGCCAGCATCTTCTCTGGAGATGCCAGCCACAGATGCTGGCAAAATGTCAGGAATAAACTCTTCTAGAACATGGCCAGGTATCGTGAAAACCCCACACATACTATGTGTTTGGGTTGTCTCCGTTTGCTCATTCCGGACTGGGAAATGAAGGCTGAGAGATAGAAATGTCATTGGTCGAGTTCAAACAAAATCCAAGAGGCCTCTGGGAACACTAAAACAGAGAAGGAGCGATCAGTTTTTTCCTACAGAAAACTTACCACCTGTAAGGAACAGCCTCTTGGCTTTGAATTTTCTTTCTCCTTCAGCTTCATCGAATGGACTTACTCAAATGGCAAATTTGAAACAGCCCTCCGCTCTGCTTACCCAAGACATCAGCACTAGCCAAGGCTTGACCCTCAAACAGGGAAGTGAAAGTGTTGATGTCTTTGAGTCTCTCTCCTATAAGACCCTCCAAATTATGAGTTTCAATCCTGCCAAGAGTTTTGTCTTGTGTCTGCTGAGATCCTTATTTTAATTTTACAACCTCTAAATGGTGCTGTTACTACGTTGTTCAGTTTCCAAAAGGATATGGCTCATTCCAAGATGCAGGTCAACCAAGGAGTATGGTTGTTGGTTTTTTTTTTGCTTCAAATACCTAGGGGTAATTTTCCACGTATGGTGATTATATTGCTAAAAACGCTCAAAGGTCCTCGTTGGCCATCCAAAAGTGTTTCAGATATAAAGGGGGTCACTGCCTTCCAGCAGCCCTGAAAGTATTTGAAGCAAAACCAAGAGCTCGGCTTCTGTATGGTCTGTGACAATATCTATCACTCACTCCGAAAAACTGCCTGATCTCGGCCATCGTTTCACTGTGGAGTCAAGCTCAGGATCTTGCCAAAATCGCCTGAGGAGACCTCTGACCAAACCTGCAGAAACCAGGTAGAGATCAACTGGTCAGTTGGTTTGGAACCATCTAGTCTCCGAGGAAACTATGTCAACAAGCCCTGGAATCTGGAGCAGAAATGGAACCCTGGGGCTCCAATGGCACTATTACTTCCCTTGATCTGGACACTATACCTCTATTGATGCAGCCGAAAATTGCACTGGCCTTTTTAGTTGCTGCATCACACTGTTGACTCATGGTCTATTAGGATTCCTTGTTCCCTTTCACACACCATAAAAAGTCTCATTCAGCCAGGGGTCCCCCATCCTATATCTATGCAATTTCTTTTATTTTATTTTGCCCTAAGTGCAGTGTTTTACATTTTTCGGTGTTGAAATCCATTTTGTTAGCTTTGGCCCAGCTTTCTAATCTATTAATCTCAAATCGGTTTCTGGCAGGGAAGCTTTCATTAAGCATTCATTAAATGCACATCCTGACACTTAAAAGAGCTCTAAAATAACACTAACAAGTATACAAAAAAGACAAAGGGGCTGTGCAGGCCGGCCATTAAGGCCAACCTGGGGGCAGAGTCAGGGCTTGGCATTCATACGACGCATGCCCCGACTCCGACCCCATAGTGGCGCGACACTGGTAAACTCTCCACACGGCAGCATGGCGCTCCTCTGGCATTGTGCATAGATGACACAGCACCAGAGGAGTGCCGTAAAGCTGCGATGTGGCGGTTACGATACCCTTTCCAGGGTGCAAAAAGGAACCACTTTTGTGGCACCTTTTTGCACCCTGGAAAGGCCAGATTGGGCTGTGTTGTGCGGTTACCGCAACCCCGATGTGGTGAAGATGGAGGCGGCTGCAGGGCCGGCCCTTAGGGGCAGTGTGCACAGCCCCAAAGTAAGTTGCAGAAAACAATTCCTCATCCCGATCTCAGTGTCATGCCATCCTCCTCCCGAAGCTGAATCACATCCACCCATCAGCAAACAGCCACCCATTTAAGAGGACACCCAAGCTGTGTGAGGCTAAGTGGGTGGCCCAAGAAAGGGTGCTGGATTGTTTGAGTAGACACAGAAAATATGTCCATTCACACGCACAGCGGGGTGGAAAATGTGGAGCCACCCTGTTAGCGTGAGCAAAAATAACCCGAAGCAGCACTCATGTGGAACTAGTGGGGCAATCCCTTTGGTCCTGAATTGGGGTGAGAATGGCATGGCTGTCAATATTCATATGAGGCAGATGATAACACTTGAATGTGAGGCTTCTTGTTGTTAGCTGCCTTTCAGTCGGTTCCGACTCATGGCGACCCTAAGGATGAGACATCTCCAAGAATCCCTATCCTCCACTGCAGTCTTGCCCAGATCCTGCAAGCTCTTGCCCATAATATACCCCCTGATCAAGTCTATCCATCTGGGCTGCATTCCCAGTTACAAATAAATTGCTTTGCGATCCAAATTGACGGATTGGTTTGGTATCGGAGCGTGGTTCATATGCTACATTGGCCCCGGTTGCATTTTCTTGTTGCAAAATAAAATAACACACTTGTGGTTCACGTTGACAAATGCATCGATTCAAAATGGACCCGCTCCAGCTGGCTGGAGGGAAAATTTAAATCGATTCCAATCCGCATCTGGTTCACACTTGCGCACAAGTCGATTTATCCAAAAAGACGTGGATAAAATCAGTGTCAAAAAGATGCGGGTTAAATGGGTCTAGTGTGTGATCCCCCTCTCAGAATCGCTTCAGAGATTCAGTTCAAGTTTTGAACCATGGTCATTTAAACTGGTACAAAACCGATTTGTGATCCGGTTTAAAAAGTAGTGGGAATGAGGCCCTGGTCAGTGATCTTCCTCTCTTTCTTTTCCCTTCTACCTTTCCTAGCATTATTTTCTTTTCTAGCAATCCATGCCTTCTCATGATGTGGCCAAAGTACGATAGTCTGAACTTGACCATCTTTGCTTCCAAGGAGAGCCCTGGTCTGATCTGTTCAAAAACCCATTTGTTTGTCTTCTTGGCTGTCCATGGCATCCTAAGTACTCTCCTCCACATTTCGAATGAGTTGATTTTCTTTCTGTCTGCTTCCTTCACTGTCCAGCTCTCGCATCCGTAGATGGGGATGATGGGGAATACAATGTCCTGGAGGATTCTGACTTTAGGGCTCTTTGCTCTTCAGTATCTTTTCCAGTTCTTTCATAGCTGCCCTTCCCATTCCTAGTCTTCTTCTTTCTTGACTGCAGTCTCCATTCTGGACAAGGTTTGATCCTAGATATGGAAAATCTTTAACTATTTCCACTTCCTCCTTGTCTAAATTCAATTTGTGTATTTCTTTTGTGGTCATTATTCTTGTTTTCTTTATGTTCAGCCTCACACCTGCCTTTGCACTTTCCTCTTGGACCTTCCCTATTAACCCTTCCAGTTTCTCAATGTCTTCTGCTCATATTATGGTGCCATGAAGTTGTTCATGTCCTCCTTTGTCTGGTTCTAATGTGATGCTAAAGGGCCTCAAAATGGAAAACTACTTGCATACATGGGGTGCATCTGCGCTGCGGAAATAATCCGGTTCGACACCACTTTAACCGCCGTGGCTCAATTATGTGGAATTCGGATTTTTGCAGTTTGTTGAGGAACCAGAGTTTTGACTTCCGTAGCTCAACGCTATGGAATTCTGGGACTTGTTTGTTGTGGCACCAGCGGTCCGACTGCCGCGGCTCAATGGTGTGGAATTCTGGGATTTCTAGTTTGCTGAGGCACCAGCATTGGCTGACTCAATGGTGTGGAATTCTGGTATTTCTAGTTTCTGGGGCCACCAGAGCTTTTTGACTGCTGTGGAATTCTGGGATATCTAGTTTGCTGAGGCACCAGCATTGACTGACTCAATGCTTTGGAATTCTGGTATTTCTAGTTTCTTGGGGCACCAGAGCTTTTTGACTGTTCTGGGTCAATGCTGTGGAATTCTGGGATATCTAGTTTGCTGAGGCACCAGCATTGACTGACTCAATGCTTTGGAATTCTGGTATTTCTAGTTTCTTGGGGCACCAGAGCTTTTTGACTGTTCTGGGTCAATGCTGTGGAATTCTGGGATATCTAGTTTGCTGAGGCACCAGCATTGACTGACACAATGGTATGGAATTCTGGTATTTCTAGTTTCTTGGGGCACCAGAGCTTTTTGACTGCTGTGGAATTCTGGGATTTCTAGTTTGCTGAGGCACCAGCACTGACTGACTCAGTGCTATGGAATTCTGGTATTTCTAGTTTCTTGGGGAATCATAGGTTTTGACTGCTGTGGCTCAATGCTGTGGAATTCTGGGATATCTAGTTTGCTGTGGCACCAGAGTTTTGTCCCCTATGGAATTCTGGGACTTGTCTGTCTGGTGCCAAACTACCAATCCCAGAATTCCACAGTCAAAGCTGTGGTGCCACAATAAAACTACAATCCCAAGTACTCCATGTGATTCCTGTGTGGGATTATGGGAGTTGTAGTTTGTTCTGGAACCCAGAACTTTGCCTCAGTCAGTGCTGTGGAATTCTGGGACTTGAAGGGAACAACTGTCCCCATAGCCTTGAGCCTGGGAGGTTAAAACGGTGTTAAAGTGGGTTATTTCTGCAGTGTGGATCCCCCTCAGCATTGGGGTATATTAGCCTCTAAATCCCCTCAGATTCCCCAAAGTGTGTCCCTTTAAGAGATTTCGGACTCCATCTCCCAGAAGCCTCAGCCCTGTCCCCCCAACAGCCGAGGCATCTGGGAGTTGAAGTCTCTAACCCTCAAAAGAGGCTCAGGTGAGTCCCTTCCCTCTCATTGGCTGCCTGAGTTGTCACTTTCGGCCAGGTAAGAGTCCCTGCCTCGCTCCCATTGGTCCATCCCGCCGAGGGGGCGGGGACAGCGGCTCCACCTGCCCATTGCTCGGTTCCTATAGGCCGGGAGCTGTAAGGGGAGTGATTTGATTGGCTGTCGCCGTGAAGAAATCCCTCTCAGGGTGGCCAGTGTCAGCCATGTTGGGAGGGAAGGGAGGGGAAACTGTGAAGGTTTTTTAGTCCCTCAGAGTCAGAGAGAGAGAAGCTGGAGCAGCAGAAGAAGAAGGAGGTGAGGAGCAGCTGGGGATGATGGGCTAGGAAACCCCTCCCTCAGGAGGGACAGGGCTCCTTCCTTCCTTCTTCCCTTCCTTCTCTTCCCAAGTGGCCCCAAACTTCCTCCAACTCTGGAAAGAGGAGGAAGGAGGGAAAGTTGTTTGGAGGAGAAAGAAAGTGGGGCATCATCATCATCATCATCATCATCCTTATCATTATCATTATATTATCATCTTTATATTATCTTTATTATTATTATGTCATCATCATCATCATCATCATCACTATTATCATTATTATATATTATTATCATTATATTGTCATCTTTATATTATCTTTATTATTATTATTATCATTATTATATCATCATCATCATCCTTATCATTATTATATATTATTATCATTATATTATTATCATCTTTATATTATTATTGTTACTATTATCATCATCATTATTATCATTGTTATATCATCATCATCATCCTTACCATTATCATTATCATTATTACATATTATTATCTTTATATTATCATCTTTATATTATTATTAGTATTATTATTCTTATATAATCATCATTATCATTACCATTATCATATATATTATTATCATTATATTATTATCATCTTTATATTATCATTGTTGTTGTTCTTATTATTATTATATCATCATCATCATCATTACCATTACCATTATCATTATTATATATTATTATCATTATTATATATTATTATCATTATATTATTATCATCTTTATATTATCATTATTATTATTATTATTATCATTATTATAATTATTATATCATCATCATCATCATTATTATATCATCAGCATCATCCTTATCATTATCATTATTATATATTATTATCCTTATATGATCATCTTTATATTCTTCTTCTTATTATCATTATTATATCACCATCATCATTACCATTATCATTATCATTATTATATATTATTATCACCATGATCGTTGTTGTTGTCGTCATTATATTATTATCATCTATCATTTCATCATCATCATCTTTAAATTGTTATTATCATTATTATATTATTATCGTCATCATCATCCTCCTCATTATTATCATTATCATTATTATTATATATTATTATCTTCATCCCCTTGTTGTTGTTATCATTATTATATTATTATTATCATCATCATCCTTATTATCATTATTATATATTATTATCATCATCACCATCACCATTGTTGTTTTTTGTTGCTATCATTATATTGTTAGCATCTTTATATTGTTGTTGTTGTTGTTATTATTATTATTATATCATCATCTTTATATTGTTATAATTATTAATGTCATCCTCATTCTTATCATTATCATTATGATATTATCATCATCATTATATAGTTATTATCATTGTTATATTATTATTATCATTATTATATCATTATTATTATCATTATCATTATTATTGTATTATTATTATATAGTTATTTTCATCAGCATCATTATATTATTATTATCATTATTATCATTTATCATCACCATTATCATTGTTGTTATCATTATCATTGTATTATTAATATCATTTTTATTATTATTATTATTATCATCTCTATCATTATTATTATTATTATACCATCATATTATCATTATCATTATTACATTGTTATTATCATTATATTATTATTATTATAGTTATTATCATTATTATATCATTACTGTTATTGTTATTATATTGTTATTATTATTATATTATTATATAGTTATTATCATTATCATTATCATTACATGATGATTATTATTATTTTGTGTCTCTGTGTTGTGCGCCTTCATTTCTGATTTATGGCGACCCTTTCTTGGCTTTTTCTTGGCAAGATTTGTTCGCCACGGCTGTCCTCTGAGGCTGAGAGAGTGTGACTTGCCCAGTTTGCCCACCCAGTGGATCCACACGGCCATACACAGCAGGATATGTGTGTTGTGGTGTTGTGTGTCTTGGAATTGTTTCCGACTTATGGTCCCCTAAGGTAAACGTACCCTGGGGCTTTCTTGGCAAGACTTGTTCAGAGGAGGCTTCCCATTGCTATCCTCTCAGAGAGTGTGACTTGCCCAATTTGTCCACATGGCCATACACAACAGGATATGTGTGTGTGTGTTGTGTGTCTTGGAGTTGTTTCCAACTTAACGGTGGACCCTTTCATGGGATTTATTATAATAATATAAAATCTCATGCTGCCAATTTCTTTCTTTCAGTGAGTCTCAGACAAAGGAACCATAACCAGAAGTGGTCATTCCTCTGTTGCCAAAATCTGATCATTTAAAGGTATCCTCCTCCTGACCTTATTAAGGATAATATGAACGCGTTTTGTGGAGTCGAAGGCTTTCGTGGCCGGCATCCATCGTTTTTCGTGGAGCTTTCGGGCTATGTGGCCATGTTCTCGAAGAGTTCCTTTCTGACGTTTCGCCAGCATCTGTGGCTGCTGTGGCAGCATCTTCCACTGTCGAACAGCTCTTA